>CAHIKZ030001413.1:90000-92500 GCA_903632075.3 Acanthosepion pharaonis
TTATCTGTTTGGATTAGTTGTGCTCTTATGTCCATCGTCTTTTGTGTTAAATTTTTATATGTTCTAATGTTAATTATGTTTAAATGAAAATGTCCATGAAGATGGTCTTAAATAGACTGAAACGTCCGAAGTCGACTTTATATTAACATTAATACAGCATAATTGCATATTAAGATTTTTGTTTGTTTTTTTTTTCTGTATTTTTCTTCATATATATATATATATATATATATAGATATATATATTGTCATGCACAGACAGCCTGTTTCACTGTATCACAGCTCATCAGTGTGACTAGACATCCGATTGCCTCAAACCCGACTAGTTTGGCATCATACGGAGATTTTCCCCATATGCTATTGGCTCTAGGCAGAGAGGAAGGTGAATTTTTACGCATTTATTTTCAATAAACATGCCAGTGACTCTGAGTGCTCGATTCATAGAAGTACTTTGAATTATCAGCAGTAGCAGTCACTGTTTACAAATTCGCGTTTTCTCTCTAAAGTGCTCCACCGAAATTTATTTTTGTCATCGACAATATATTTCGGCAGTAATATGATATCATCAGGGTGAACTATCTCGTTTTGAATGGTTTTTTTCTTTTCTTTTTCGCACTGTTTAGAGGCTTCTAAGTTTCTAAAGTTTAGAGGTGCTGTCTATTTTTAACATTTTTCCTCGGAATTGTACCATCCAGGTTTTTCACTCATCGAATTTAAGTAGATGTACATTATATATATATATATATATATATATATATATATATATATATATTCTAATTTACAGCAAAAGCAATTGTCAGCAGTCAATATACCACATAACACCCTTGAGCGCTTAGCCTTGGAGCGGGTAGAATGGAGATCAACGTGTTTTAGTGGACTCAGTGCTTGTCTGAACCATCTTCAAAAAGCGAGAGCAAGGTCTAAAAGGTCAGCCAATCTAACAGTGATCTCATCTCACAATCCTCACACTTGCTTCTCCTTTGTAAATCCCTAGCGGGTATTAAATGCCACTTAAGATTATCACACAAACTTTCATGACTGAATCAATAAGCTGTCAGATCCTCATACGTCGAAACCGACTGGAGAATCCATTATATATATATATATATATATATATATATATATATATACAAGTTTTATTAAAAACGACTGACAAGGTACTGCGGTTAATTGTTTTTATTTCATTTTTCATATGTTCTTATAGTATTTTTCTTTTCTGGACGAATGTTATATGGAAATTGTCAAAATGTTTTGAATGTCCGAGCACTTTCGACTATACTTTTAGACATTATCAAGGATGAATTTTATTCTTACTTTATCCGAATGTACCGATTGTTTTATGCATGTATCTAGAGTTATAATAATGTTTCGTTTTCCAAACACGGCCAGCACATTTGTACAATTTCTGTATAATTTAGCTCCAGAAAAGAAGAAAATTAAATGAACACATGAAAAATTAAATAAAAACTTAATCGCACTATCTTGTCAGTCCTTTTTAACATAACTTGCATGAAAAAGGGATTGTTGCCCAAATACACACACAAATATATATATATATATATATATATAATTATTTTTTATAAAAAAATTATAACATAAGTATGTTATAAAATCACTACAAAAATAGCCATTTTGTTTCAACACATTCTGTGTCTTATCAAGTGATGATGTTGAAAAGAAAATAAATGGTTTTAAAAAGTTTCAGATTAATTAACGATCCTACACTAGGGGGGAAACATTGTTATAAAAGCTAGAATAACCAATCAAAAACGAAGTATAGAAAGATCCAAAAGCTTGACAACGAAATCCTGCTATAATAGCTATTCAGATCTTTAAATACGTGTAATATTAAAAATAATTTATACTAAATAATAATTATAAAATTATATGATAAAATTTAATATTAAAATTAAAAACTGGCAATTTTAAAATCCAAATTTAATCACTATTAAGTTTAAAAACTACAAAATTATTGAGAAAAGAAAAAATATATATGTTTATTCAATTCATTTCTTCATTGAAATTACGTTCGACAAGACGCTACAATACATCCGGTCATTTGACAATACATGTATATATATATTTTTTTTTTCCTTTCTTTTCCGTTTTTATTTTAAAGTTAGTGAATGTGGTCTTAAACTCACGCGTAAAAACAACAAAAACACAATCAGATTATAATACATAAGCACCCAGACATAATTAGATACACACACACACACACACAAACTAAAAAAAAAAAAAGGAGGTGGAGGGGATGCATGAACATCTCTACAGCCCTTTATGAAAAAAGGAGACGTGGAAACTAACACTTATACACACACACAGTTAAATGTGAATACACTCTACATACACATAGACACCGATAGATACACATACATACATCCACAGACAATGACATAGACAATGAGAAATCACAAGCAATAAATATATATATATATATATATATATATATATCATTGCAAGAATTTTGCATTTCAGGTGATTTCAGTTCAATGTTGATT
>CAHIKZ030001413.1:97500-182500 GCA_903632075.3 Acanthosepion pharaonis
GTAATTAATAACAGCGAGAGAGAGAAGAGGAAAAAGGCCAAGAAAAGAAAATAAAGGTTGAAAAAAAGTGGGAGGAGGTGAGATAAACAAAAGAAACAACAAATTCAACCACCCTCATTCTTTTATATATATATATATATATATATATATATATATATATATATATATATATATTATTATTATTATTATTATTATAAATAAATTGATTTAAAATATGGTTTTCCTTTACACAGTTCTAACCATGTTTCAAAAATGGAAGGTCCGAATTTAATTTTGTAATTAAATTAAAGACATAAGATAAGTTACTCCAAAATTCGCTTGAGGATGAAATGGAACTAATGTCTTTAATTTAATTACAAAATTAAATTCAGACCTTTCCATTTTGAAACATGATTAGAAACATAGCGGAAAAAATCATATTTTAAATGAATTATTATAATAATAATGCTCTGTAAATTTACATTTTGTAAAAATAAAAATTTCCATAAGAACACCGGATTATATATCTTACTGTTCTTTCTTTATATATATATATATATATATATATATATATATATATATGCATTTTCTCTAAGAGATGATTATTTATTTTTACCTTTCCCATTTATAAAAGTATTATTCATTTATCGTAATAGGTTTGACTCTAATTTCGATTTGATGTATTTTTAATTAATAGATAGATTAATTTATTAAGGCGAAATACATTGAAAGTGTACTAATTTAAGAGTTTTCCATGGTAAATTCCAGTAGTATTCAGGATATCTTCCCTTCGACTAATAGTATTACTATGACGATAAGGGATATTAAAAAAAAAACACCAATAAAATTAAAAACAAAATGTAGAAAGCTTAATGATCTCGTTTAGGTTATGCATCTAGACACATCGGATGCTAAAAATTTATAATTTAAATCATTCGTGTATCTTCAGCGTTTTCTTAATATAGAACTAAATCCGTCGTTTGTAGTATGTCTTTCCCATCCACTAAACATATATGATTCCGTCGATAAAATCATTGGTCTGAAGAAGTCATCTCGAATGTCGAAATGCATAACAGAATATTTTTCCATTTTTTTTTTTTTATTCAATTGCCCACTTTTAGTCTGATATATATAGAGAGTTTATATATCATATTTCCCATAATTGGTAGATGGGATATATAAAATCAGTGGAATTTAACAATTCTCGGCTATAATTCATATATTCTTTTAACCCGTGACCCGTAAGGTTGTAGGGGCACCATGTGTATTGCAGCCGCAGTAGAATTGGTGTTTCTTGGTCATGATAGCCTGACGGAGCCCAACCCTCTGTAGGGTTTTGAATTCAGAGTTGTTCCTAGACCGGTTGCCATTCAAGGCTATAGAACGGAGTCTGTCCTGCTATTTACCCAGTAAATTTAATGGATTCGACTGGTATTCGAACTCGGCTCTCCGATTCCTCAATCTGAGCCGCTATCCACTGTGCCTCCTATTCATATTAGATCCCAGAAATAAGTAATTCACCAGTATTTCTTAATATAGATTGCAAAGTACAAGAGTCGTGATGCTGGCTATTCGTATACACCACCGGTGGGCGATTTTGAATGTTGAGTGGACGATGAGTATCTGAACAGAAAATGGTGGGCAATATAAAATGTTGAGTATTAAAAATGTATTTTCAACATTACTCCCAGAGAAAATATTCAAAGGAAATATTCTAAGAAACTGTATAAAAACGAAAAACAGAATCAACAATAACCGGAAGCCTAATTGGGAATAACTGGATCATATTCCTAGACAAGATTTATCCCCACAAAGGACGAATATTTTGGTATTTGAGGGGCCATTAGCATTCATATAAAGTAGCCTAAGAACAGATTTTAGCCAGGAGAAATAAACTACATCCAATTTCAAAATTTAATTACGTAATCCCTACTCAACATAAATAAACAGTATTTGGAACTAATATAGAGTAGGTCCTCCATTTGCTAGTTTCAGTGTTTGTATTCGATTTTTCATGGATTTGATCAAGTTATCAACAATCGACTGAGCCATATTTTGCCACTCCTTTAGCAGTGTTTCATTAAGGGTTGCCGCTGATGTGATATTCGTTGCACGCTCTCGAAGTTTTTGGTGAAGGTGCTCCCAAACATGCTCTATTGGATTCATGTCGGGACTTTGGGCGACCCATGGCTGTGACTTGATTCCTTGCGATTCATTCCAAGCCCTTGCTACTTTACTCGTATGAAATGGCGCTCCATTTTCTTGAAAAAGGTAGACATTCTCGTCAATCTGATTGGTTTCAAATAGTAGAAGTATTGCTTTCTCTAATATTTGACAGTCGTTTGGACCATTCAACCACTCTTCAACAAGAATCAGCTCAGATTTCCCTCCAGACCAGACAGCGCCCCACACCATTACTCCAATCCCTCCATGTTTCGCAGTCGTCTGCAGACATTCAGTGTTCCAAGTCTTATTTCTCCAAACCTGTCTCGAATCTGAATATTGGCAGAATTTACTTTCATCTGTTACAGACTGCCAACATTCATAATCTTTGCTCTCGACATCTCTCGCCCAGTCCATATGCTTGTTAGTTTTAACCTCTGAAATCAAGGGCTTCTTTCTTGCAACTATTCTTTGATAGCCTAGATCTTTCAGCATCTTTCTCACCGTATATGGCGACATTTCCATGTAGTTGGCGACGTCTTTGACGCTTTGACGACGGTTTCTGATGACTTCCCTCTTGAGAGCTCTTTTCGTTTGCCCAGACACGATGCTTGGTCTTCCTGAACGTTGTTCCACACGACAACGTTTGATGATTAACCTGGAAAAACCTAGCAAATTCTCCATTTGTCTTGCCACACTGATGACATCCTATTATTTCTTTACTTCCGTGAACTTTCATTGCAAAATATAAGTCAACTATCGTTCATAGATTAGAATAGCTTGATACACCGTATTGTCTAAAAAAAAAAGAAGATTCGTTATTACACAAGCCAAAGTTGCTGTAATTAAGGGTGGCTAAAACTCATCATAGCCCACTTTATTTTCAGACGAAATAACATTTGTTCGGATATGAATCAGATAAGGGAAGACTAAGAACAATAAAAAAATTTGCTGAATTTTTATTAGTTGCTAATATATATATATATATATATATATATATATATATATATATATATATATATATATATATATATATATCAAAACTAAAACTAAAATTGTAAATTTAATTATAAAAATTAAACTTAAAACCCAGAGTATATATCGTTTTCAAATGTCACGTTTGCTTCTATTTGTTCTTTCATACGGTAGTAGTAGTAGTAGTAGTAGTAGAAGTGTTATTTGTTACATCACTTTGGTATTTTTACTAATTCATAAAGTCAGTTTCTCGATCAGTAATAAATTTCTCATTTTTTTTACAATGATATTCACCCTGTACAAAGCCCCAAAGCCACTCAAGTTAGAGGGTTAAATAGCAAGAAGTACCAACCCAAGCAAGTAGATAATGCCAACAAGACGCAAGTGAAAGAGAAGCAAAAGATCACAAACCCGATCCTAAACTGGAAACAATGTATAAACCTCTGCTCTTGATTAAAAAAAAACAAACAAAAAAAAAAAACGGAAGGATTGTGAACCAGACGATAGACGATCCTATGTACTCCTATTTACTTTGGAATATTTACGATACAGATGGATATATATTAAAGAGAAGCCTTCATTTGGAGAGAAAACTCGTATGATGAGGTTGCTGCTATCTATGATAAAAATGTTTGTATCAATCACATAGCTTTTATTACATTAAACTGTAAAAATTGTTTTATTTTATTTTTAGTTATTATTGTTAATCTTTTACTGTAACTGATTTATAAATTTATAACTATATCATATGGATGTAAATAGGGGAAAAAAAAGCAATATATATAGAGGGTTTTGAATTATCCGCGATTTAGAGCCTCTTCAGCGTCCTGAAATATCTCCACCGCGGATAAGGAAGTTTACTGTATATTGGAAATAGGAGTTAAAACAACTAAACTCTTTGCATATCTTGATACCTACCACTTTGATTTATTTGCTTAAATGCTACCGCACCTTTGTGCAAGGTGAGTAATTTTAGAGAAACTATTCAACCTATTTTTGAGGTGACAGAATTTGTCCAGGCTGACCCGATTTGCTACAGTTCAGTGTAGGATTAACGTTCTAAATCTGATACTCAGTAAAATAGTCAAACATTTCCGATTGGAGGACTTGTAATACCCCGAGAGACTTCCATTCATTCTTTTTTTTTTTTTGAAAAAGAACGTATTATAAAAGGTGTGGATGGCTTGATGTTTGCTTTTCAATGTTTATTCTTGTTGCGAAATTGGAATCACTCCCACTCTTTTTTTCTATTTTTTTTCTCTTTCATTTGCTTCTTTTTTTCACTGTATTAAGCTTTTTCTTTTTTCTTAACTTTTAATTTCTTCTTCATCGAAGTCTTCTTTCCTACATTTCTTTTGTTATTGTTGTTTTGTCGTTGTTTGCTTCTTTCGTTTTTTTTCTTCTTCTTTTTTAGTCGTGTATTGTCTTCCTCATTGGCGTCTTCACTTATAACATCGCAGACGTTTTCACGTTTTTTATTCTTTGTCTTCATAGAAGTTTTTTTTTTAAATCATTTCACTCAAGCAAGGAAATAAAGCCATTAGAACGCCATGGCTTACTGGATGTCAGAGAATATGAGAAAAAAACAACTACTATTGACGAGAGACGACAATAAAAGAACAAGAAGACAGAAGATAACGACTGACATTGCATTTAAATTTTTGAAGATCAAAATTAACTGGGAAGCAAGAAGCCGGAAGAGAGTTCCACAAACGAAAAGCGCGATAGAAGAAACTGTTATCATAGAAGTTACGATTACATCTAGCCATTTCAACTGTAAAGTGATGAAATCTTGCTGCCAATCTATCACTGAGATTAAATTCTTAAAGTCTAGGTACCATAACGGAAAGTTCATCAGAACAATTACCATGAACGTATTTATAGAAAAGGCACTGGGAATCAACTTTACTGTCGTGGGAAAGGAACTGAAGCCAAGATGCCAGGTCAGGGACTATAACATTGCAGATTCTTCTTTGGATTTTATCAAGAATCTCTAAATATAAACCAGGAGTACCAGACCAGATGTGGCCGTAATATATAAATATCTAAGGTAGATTCTGGCGAGAAAAATTGTCTAGCACAACATAGTGAACCAACTTTCTTAGCTACAGACTTAGTAATTAATTCAGTACGAGGGTCAAGCAGATCAGTTCTGAGCCCATGATTATAAAGGTGAAGGTTTTGAGCAGAACCATCCACACTTTTTGAAGGGGAGAATACAGAAGCTTGGTGCACTACATGCCACAAGGTCGCCAGGTTTTGAATTCAGAGTGTTCCTTCTCTTAGAGCAGTTGACATCTAAGGCTATAGAACCCAGTCTGTCCTGCAATTTACGGTTACTTGTTTTTTGCGCGTTATTTGTTTTTTATTTTGTCAAATGTACGGTATAGTAGGGTCTGTGAGAAACAAAGAATGCTATGACTCAGTTCACTGCGCTAGAAATTTTGAAACGGCATGATGTACTGCTTGGTATTCGGACCGGAAGATCTAATACGAATATTTCGAGGGTTTAGATGTCAATCTGTGGATAGGGCAACAGATTCATAAAGAGTTGGATCATATATTTAGACAGCATCATCGTGTTTGGAGGGATCATGTGAGATGGCGAGGTTACGTCTACATTCTCCTTCCCATAGGGCCTCAGACTCAACACGGGGCCCTTCAGGAAGTAGTTCTTCCCTGGGTCAAGAGGGTGGCCGCTACAAGACGCAATGTCTGACAACAAGCCATACAAGCAGAAGAACGCAGTCAATTTCTGCGTCCACATCACCCCTTACATCTGGCCACCTAACATTCTACACTGCAACCCTTTGATTATTATGTGTTGAGCGATAGACCAAGAAAGCCCCAAAATTGAACTGAAGGCAAACTTTACATCAGATGATTAAAAAGAGCAGTTTCGTTTCTGAGGCGTTAAAATTAACAGGCCACTAATTGCCCCATTTAACAACAGATTGTAGGTCATTTTTTAGATGAGCTACAAATATGAAATTATCAATCGAATCAGACTTACTATTACGACAGAGATAAATAGTTGTGTCATCAGCTTAGATACCGAGTTAAGAATTGATGGCAGCAGGAAGGTCATTTATGAAAATTAGAAACAGTGTATATGCAAGGATAGAGCTCTTGGGAACAGATGTATTTATGCATAAAGATCTAGAAAAGTGTCATTCAAGACCACTTTCATTTTGCAATTTGATAAGAAAGACGGAATCAGTTCAAAAATTCGTCCAGAAACACCATCACCTTTCAACTTGTGAAGAAGACCCGTATGCCTAACTCTATCAAATGCCTATATAATCATTAAGCAAATCGTTTTCATTGTATTTTGAGAGTTGTATTATCAGCGGGCAAGATTTTTTTTAATTACTTCTATCCTTTCGATATTTTTCATTACTGATTCTAACGTTGAAGATAGAAAGAAAGGAGCAATATTTTTTGCATATTATATTTAAAAAATCAAACTGTCCAGTTTCTGAATCAGGTATTGTGAACGATCGAACGTATCAAAAGCGGTTTGTGAAGTTTGATGCTGAAAATTTCTGGCTGGTCAAAATCAAGGTTGACATCGATGTTGATACCAATCAAATAGAGGCATTAAGAATCAACGTTATGACGAGGCCTTTTATCCTATACTACTGTTCACTCAGTACAAGCCCCAAGTGCCATTCAAAGTAGAGGGTCATTGAATAAGTCTGTTTTATGGACGTAAGCAGAAAATATGCACGATAGATGATAGTTAAAGCCAGATTAGAGGCTTTTATTAATCGGTAAAGCATCATCACTGGAATCTGCTTCGCAAAATAGCCGTTCTTGGAAAGAAGCTGTTCGAATGGAACTTCTTTCTTATTCATAGAATGCGAAGTGAATGAAGAGAATTGGCCCTTGTGTAGATGGTATAGCAGATCTTAGCCGTAAATAGTTGAAGTGGAGGAACTAAGGAATGTAGATCGTCAGAACATTTCCCATGAAAATAATGATAGACTAGCGATAGGCTTGTAACGTTGCGTTTGTGAGAAAGAGGTTCAAGTGTAGAAAGACCGTATAGACGCTTTTGAATACTGTCACGGCTGGAAAGAGGAGATTGGAGACCGACTTAAAATATTCAAATTGAAAATGATTTCCTTCATCTTGATTATGTTAGTCCCTTTGATGTGTAGCTTCCAAATAAGTGAAAATATTTGAAGCCGTTTGTCTTCAGAGCGTCGGTACTCATGTTATCTCATTATTTCATGAGATAAGTAGATGAATGGTTTCCCGTTGCATCCTTTACGGTTTTCAATTCAGAGTAGTCCTCTCAGACTGTCTACCCTGATATTTAATCTACAGTTGCAGGGAAAAGTGATGGATTCATGCACTTCCCATTTGTACGAAAGTGAACGCAACAGACTATGCGGGAATTTGAACTCTCCTCGACGATTTTACTAAACACATTGTTAACCGTTATGCTACCGGAATATAAAAAAAAATGTACTGACTGAACCATATTTCCATGTGACATAATCCACGTAACGAAAATATTTAGTTTTTTTAAACTAATTGGGATACGCGATGAAAAGTTGTTAATTTACAACAATATGAGGTGCTAACAGCTTCTGAATGAAAAACACTTTCTTCCTAATCTGTATCTGGAAACTCATTGCTATTTCCAACAGCTGTTAATGCAACATTCACACGTATAATAACAGAATTATTCATATAATAAAAATGTGGATATTTTAAATAGCGTACAAAGGGTCGATAATCAGTAAAAAATATATCAAAAAAGAAATCAGTCAATCAACTCTAACACTTCCTCATTGATCACGTCATATATATATATATATATATATATATATATATATATATATATATATATATATATATATATATATAAGAAATGGAGAAGGTCCGACAATTTATTTATTAAAGACATTTTTTTATGTTTAACGTTGTTATTTTATAGATACAAGTATTTAAGTAAATGCTCTGTTTATGATAAACAGTATTAAATAACATTTACCGGCCTGAATGTCCGGAGAAATTTTCATAGAAAATATTCGTTCGTTGACAGGATTCGAACCTGCATCCTATACGGAACCGTCATATACGCTGACGTTCGGTAGACAAGGTTGGAGTTTATAAGCAGTATATTCGAACGGTTCTTTGTAGCCTAGAGGTAAGGCACGTCAGCGTATATGACGGTTCCGTATAGGATGCAGGTTCGAATCCTGTCAAAGAACGAATATTTTCTATGAAAAATTTCGACATTCAGTAAATGTTATTTAATACTGTTTATCATAAACAGAGCATTTGCTTAAATACTTGTATCTATAAAATAATAACGTTAAACATAAAAAATGTCTTTTATTATATATATATATATATATATACACACACACAAGTGAACATTGAAGTCAACACTCAGAGGCGACAGACGATTGCGTCCAGCATGAGGCAAACAGTCGCCTATGAGTGTTGGCTTCAATGTTCACTTTTACATTTATATTTACACACGCTCTATCTCTGATATTGAGCACTTTATCCCATAAATATAGAACACCTTAAAACCTTATATTTATAAATATAGTTATGTAAGTAAATGCTCTGTTTATAATAAACAGTATTAATTACATTTACCAGTCTGAATGTCTGAGAAATATCGTAGAAAATATGTGTCCTCCGACAGGAATTGAACCTGGATCCTAAGCGAAACCATAATTTGGTCTGACATGCTATGTCATTTAGCTACAGAGGAAGCGTCTGTTTAACAAAATCAAATTACTTTTTTTAGGTAACAAATTTCCCATGATTTTTTCTCGAACGATCATATCTGCTCGAAGCGTACCTTAGCATAAATAAATGACAATATATTATGAAATAAACTAAGACCGGCAATTATTTTAATATATTTTCTGTTTATACATCATTTTTATAGCGAAAATTATTTAAGTAAACAGAAAATATATTAAAATAATTGTCAGACTTTCTCCATTTCGTAATAAATGTTGTCATTTGTTTACGTTAAGATACGCTTCGACCAGATATGATCGTATAAATATATTATAGAAAGAAAATTATATTAAATATATATATATATATATATATATATATATATATATATATATATATATATATATATATATATATATTAAGAAGAAGAAGAAGAAGAACTGCAAATGATTTTGGTTGTAATGTGGATTTTTTTTTTAAATATTATGTTTTATTTTCCATAATGGAAAATAAAACATAATAAAATAAAGCATAATATATTTTTTAAAAATCCACATTGCAACCAAAAAACGTTTCTGGTTACTCTCTTCTTTTAATATACACTTTTTCTCGTTGGAACTACTATAAGCTCTTCCATATATATATATATATATATATATATATATATATATATATATATATATATATATATATAACCGGATATAAAGAGTTGTTGGGACCGGATAGAAGTCTCTTATATCCGGGTTTCTCTTATATCCAGGTTTGGACTATTTTGTTTAGGTAAGTATGGGAACACTTTGGGACCAGAGAAAATCTTATATCCGGGTTTCTCTTATATCCGAGTCTCTTATATCCGGGTTATACTGTATAATTAATACAAGTATAAAGTTTGTCAGCTGATTGATATAACCTATATATACACACACACACACACTCACACACACATATATATATGATTAATGCAAATAAAATTTGACACTCAGCTGATTGATGTTATATTCGGCACATCGACTCTAGAGATTTGTACAGTGTAACCCGGATATAAGAGACCCGGATATAAGAGAAACCTGGATATAAGAGAGATTTTCTCTGGTCCCAAATTAGAGCCTGTGTTAATGTATATAAAATAGACTAAACCCGGATATAAGAGAAACCCGGATATAAGAGACTTCTTCTCCGGTCCCGACTACTCTCTTATATCCGGGTTACTCTGTATATCAACTTTTTTGCAATTGTTCAATCCACTCTTCAGGAGCTTTTAAAATTTATTGTGAAAGGTAACAATTCGAATAGATTTTTTTTTTAAAAGATTTATTCATATTTTATATATATAAATCGACAGACTAGGTATTTAGGGATTTCTGAAATCTACTGGATTTTCTTCAATTTGGGATGAACGTTATCTCGAAGTTGATTTATACAATAAGAAAGAGATAGACAGAGAGAGAGGCATCATATATTTATATAAATATATGTACTCACAATGGACTCATCGATGTGGTTTAACGGTTAGTCTCGCTAGATCAATACAGACTAAGTAGTGAGTTCGATTATCACTGGGTGCCCCACATTTTCGGCCTTGTGCCACTTTAAAAGCTACGCTTAGGAAATCACGTGACTACTTCAACGTGGTGTAATAACCAATTTATCACGACTGAGTAGTGAGTATTTGCGACCTTATGCCACAGCTAAACTCCGCTGATTAACTCACTATATTGCACACAATTTTTCACCCCACATTTTCTCGGCCTCAAAAATGGAAAAAGTCAACATGGCCAAATGTGCCGAGGGATTGTTTGCAACAGTGGCCAGGAATTAACATCTTTATTGCCTTATACGCCGCTGTCCCATTGGTTCATGATCGTTTGGGTTCTAAAGATTGAACTAAGCAACACGTACTGACGCCATTTGCAATTCAAACATGAAGCATGACACTCATATGTCACAAGGGAATGCCTTCTATCGGTTGACGCGTTTATCGTTTGCAGCGACAAATTTGCGGTCGGCGGTGGAAAATTCTTCACACCTCGCAGAGTGGGAAACGCCACTGATAACTGATAATCGGGGGGTATGACAAGGTGTTGTTTGAGAAGAGTCAGACCGTCGCACGCACACCAGAGGGGCGTTAACTGATTATTTTCGATGAACTGTTTTGATTGAGAGTTGATGTGAAATGTTAACGTTGTCAGCGTTTTCATTAGTTTTTCCGCCTCCCCTCTCCCCATCTCTCTCACACACTCTGTGGGGAAGGAGGGCGAGTTTTTAGCTCATCGAATGTGTACCTAATTATAAGTCGCGGCCTGGATAGTAAAATTCTTGCTATCATTAGGGAAGCGAGTTGTTTTAACAACTGCCTTGAAATATCCGCCAATGACCAATACTGTTTGTCTTTTCTCTAGATTCCAAGACAAACCTAAGTGTAAATGGCTGCATCAACTGAGGAAGCATTTCGAACAATATCACCTACTTTTAGCCATTCATTTCATTATGTACTGAGTGATCTCTAAAATTGCGACTGTTGTAGTGTTATATATATATATATATATATATATATATATATATATATATATATATATATATATATATATATATATATATATATATATATATATATATATATATATATATATATATATATATATATATATTAACGTTAAACGTTAAAATATATATATATATAATTATTTAATATATTTTCTGTTTCTGTTTATATTACCTCAAGGACACATGGCACAGTGGATAAAAGCATTAGTGACCGGACCCAAAGAGTGTGAGTTCAATACCTAGTTAAGGCAGTGGAGAACTTGGAGAAGGGAATTAACAGGTGATAACCGACATCCATTAGACATGGCACGTGGAACTAGAACAGTCTACCCCAGCGAACGAAATAAAGGGCTCAGTTCGGCATTCCAACCACCTGAAAAATGCCGGAGCGTACAACGGCCGAAACGTTGTGATAAATATGGCAACAGAAATGAGGACGATAGTCTGAACAATGTAAATATTTTTTGTTTATACGTTATTTTTAATAGATACTATTTAATTAAGTTTTTTTTTTTAAATAAACAATATTAATTACATTGGCTGTCGTAAAATTTAGTAGTTCTAGGAATCGAACCTGTGTCCTATACGGAAAGGTCAATTCATCTGACGTGCTATACCACTCAACTAGAGAGAAAGTGTCTCTCTCGGTTGATTTGTAAGGAAGTAGGCTTCCTGATGTTATCAGTCTGGTGGGGTCAATACCAGCGTGCGGCAAAGTGCCTGAAAACCATACCACGGGTTGATCCAAACCTTGGGTAGACGCAACTCTTGGGGGCCGTCGATAGCAGTGTCTAGCTCGAAGTCACAAGTCAACCTGACCGAGTGTTTGAGCGTGCTGGCCTTGTTCAGAGCGTGTTATCTAGCGTAGTCAACAATTTGAACAAGATTGTTCTTGCTCAGATAAGAACGATTTTGTTGATCACGCTAGATAATACGCTCTCTCCCAGAAACTGTAACTAAGGTCTACTCAGCATAGTTGCAGGTTGGCGCTGTGGGTGTCAAACAAATACAAATGTGCCTAAGCGAGCGTCTGGAAAAGGGAATGTCTAGCCGCCCTAATAGACGGGTATCCTCAAATACGAGTATTATATATATATATATATATATATATATATATATATATATATATATATATATATATATATGTCATCCACAGACAGACTGTTTCACTGTATCACAGCATATAAATGTGGCTAGACGTCCGGTTGCCTCTAGCTAGGATCGAAACCCGACTGAATTGGCGTCAGTCGGGGACTCTACCACTAAGCCTTTGGCGCACGACAGATGAAGGTGAATTTAAGCGTATTCATTTTTAGATAAACATACAGTGACTGAGAGAACTCGATTCAATTTTCCGAAGAGTTTTGCATTATTAGCCGTAATATTCACTGTTTATAAACCCACACTTTCTGCCCAGAGAGCTCAACCGAAATAATTTTTTCAGGAACATATAATAGATATATATAATAGCGAGTATTTTGTCTTATGTTAATAGTTGTATTTTTACCGACCATGATGTACTGGTCGATATGTGCATGGATTACACTGAGTTTTGACAGGTGGCAGGTCTATCTGCGAAAAAGTATGGTGCATATATATATATATATATATATATATATATATATATATATATATATATGTGTGTGTGTGTGTGAGAGTGTGTGTGTGTCTACTGAGATAGATAGATAGACAGACAGACAGAAAAGAAAGTAACAGTGTGAAAATAGAAAGCAACGCAGCATGGTGACTGGTAGTTTCACAATTTAAGTGATAACTAGACAATCTACATCCGATCTATCTATCTATCTATCTATCTATCTATCTATCGCAGTCTGTGCATACGGTTTCCACCAGGCGACGCAGGTTCAAATCTTGCCGGGGGACGCATATTGTTTTAATAAGATTTCTGGAATATTCAGAGCGGTAGATGTAAATAAATAAATATATTGTTTAATAAAAACAGACCATCTACTCAAATATGAGTATCCATTTAAAAAATAACGTTTAAATTTTAAAAATATCTATATATTTACATATCTACGTGTATACACACGCACACACACGCACACACATATATATATCAATCTCTTCATTATCTATCTATCTATCTATCTATCTATCTATCGATCATAGTCTGTTCTCCATGTATGTATGTATGTATGTATGTATGTATGTATGTATCTATCTATCTATCTATCTATCTATCTATCTATCTTATCTAGCTTGTTTGGTTTATATTTCATTTAATTTATATCTATTCCTGTTTGTTTATGTCTATCTATCTCTGAATACATTACCTTCTACTATTCTCAAATTTCATAACTTTTCTATCTATCTCCTTCTCATTGCACAAGCAAAAATTAAACTGACAAAGAAAGAAAGAAAGAACGAAAGAAAGAAAGAAAGAAAGAAAGAAAGAAAGAAAGAACGACGCATTGGAAAAAAGAAAAACAAATTAGATATAAAAGAAATAATAAGTAACAGGCGGAGAGTAAGAAGGAAACTTAAAAGTAGACGAGGGTAGTGGGTGAGTGAAGGGCAAGAAGGCCACAGATACAAAGAGCTGGTCTTCGAAACCATTGAAACGTTATATGGTGAACTGTAAACACTGATCGTCATTCATGACGAGGTGTGTCTGTTTAGCTTTATTTGTTAATTTTTTTAAAAGATATTACCTGAGTCGCTTGTCAAACCTGAACCCCAAGACAGACACAAGATATGACCATGAATTGCATTCAACACACACACACACACACACTGATAAATAGAAGCAGAATCAGATAGATAGAAAGTTATGTAGATATGAACAAATGGAGATAGATAGATAGATAGATAGATAGATAGATAGATAGATAGATACGAACAGTAGCTAGCTAGGTAGCTAGCTAGCAAGATAGATAGATAGAGAGATCTGACTGTTGTTAGAGAGAGAGATAAATAAGCACTTACAATGTAACTTTACTTACATATGAAGACTTTTTGTTACTGGTTCTTTAAACTGTTTAAGTAACTTACGCATAAACAGTGATAGATAGATAGATAGATAGATAGATAGATAGATAGATAGGGATAGATAGATAGTAGGTGTCACCAATTTTCATGGCGGAAAATTGGACACCTGGGTAATAAAAAAAACTATGAAACATGTATAAAACTTAATTTCATGGTCGTTTTTTCTACTAATCGAAATTTGAAAGAACGGAAAAACACCTTATTATTTCTTTATTTCAAGTCGAATCGGAAATATTTGCGTTTAAAATGTTGTTTGTAAGTATTTTCATTATAAAAATATTATTGCCTTTTTTGAGTCGGAAAAATCTCTCGATTTAAAAAAAATATTCCAAAATTCATTTAATTTTTAGTTTTATTAAAACTTTTGATATTTATATAAAAGAGAATTTTTTATATATTTTTAAATCAATCTAATTTAATTTGTTGATTTTCATTTGTGTATCGAGACGGACGACATTGGGTTTACACTTTTTAAATATAAGTCATTGAAAAATGAATACTGTAAAAAATGAAAAAAAAAAACAAAAGAAAAGTCGATACGGATGCCTTAGTCATATATAAGCCGTTTCGAATATATTTTTATTTCTTTTAATTCATCTTCTAGGGTCATTGTCACAGAAAAAAATTCTTTGATATCTTTTAGAAATATTCTAATAATGTTTCTATAATATCAATCCCATAATGCGGTATTTTAAAAAGTATTTATTCTTTCAAAAGATTTCTATAGGATTTTGTTTTTAAAAACATGATACTCTTTAATAAAAAATATACAAAGATATTATGAAATTATTCTCTCCAGCTATTCTTACAATAAAGTAAAAAATATTACACGGCTCTTGATGGAATATTATTAATAATTACGGAACGTAATCTTGTAATAATTTCTGCTTTTCAGCTGAAATATTTTCTATGTTTTCAATAGCAAACTCTTTTTTTGTTTGCTCCAAAACTTCAATCGTTTATAAGCTATAATGGCTTCCTAAATTTTTCACAGTGAAAATTTTATTTTTTTAAATATAATAATCGTTTTCATCAAAAACTCAAATCCATTTACTATTTTCTGGTTTAAAAGATTACATGTATTTTAATTGTTTGTATTCTTTATAATCAACAATTTAAGTGACAGAATGTTTTCCAGAATTAACTTTTTAAAAGTAGTGATTGTTGTAGTCAAAAATAAAAAAAGCAGAAAATAATTAGTTTACAAAAAATAAAATATTGATTTTATTACGGGTCACCATACTTACAAAATGGAAGCACTTCAGTTATGAGAGCTGTCAAAATGAATGTTTCGCTGTCTGTCGGGCCCAAGTGAAGCGAGTCATCGATGTTATAAAAAATACATTTTGAATATATTAAAATAAACTTTGGTAATGCAGTTAAATCGAGTATGGATAAAATCGAGTATGGATAAAATCGAGTAAAGATTGAAGTAACTGTTTTCTATAAATTTTTCTTGGTGTTACGAATTTCGTTGGAGATACCTAATACTTACGAACGGATATATGAACAATGTTGAAGATTTTTCGATGGCCCCTCTTTTCCAAATCTGATCAAATGACGAAACTGCAAACTATTGAGAATTTCTTTTTTTTCTAGGAGCTCCTTATAAGTGAACGATGAGGTCAACACCTAAGGGCAACAGTCTGTTTCATGCTTAAACGCAAATGTCAGGCGCTAGGTGTTCACCTCAATGTCTACTTTTATATTTACATACGTTTTATCCCTGATAACGAGCACTTTAACTCATGAATATAGTATACTTAAAAACTATATTTTTATCATATATATATATATATATATAGATACACCTAGTGAGCCAGACAAACCTACCTAGGTTTCACCTAAACAGATCGTCAGGGAAAGTTTGGCCAAACTTTCCCTGACGATCCGTTTAGGGTGAAACCTAGGTAGGTTTGTCTGGCTCACTAGGTATATCTAGGTCTGCTCTACGGTTGTTTTGAGCTCTTTTGTTAGTTAGTTGTTACTCGTATCAGGGTTTTTTCTTTGGGCTTCAGACCTGCATCTGTGCGATTTTTTTGTCGGCAGAAGTTCATGTTTGTAGCTCTTTCTTTTTAAAACCTTTTTTTCCTCGAGATTGATTTGATTAGCAAATCAAAAATTCGAGGGTTTTTCGAAACGAGTCTAGTTATCTATATTTATATGTATATATATATATATATATATTAAGGCATGTGTTGTTAAAGACTATGGAATTTTTCCGTTTAATAATCACTTTTTTCTGTTTTTTTTACTTTCTTGCAAGTTTTTTTTTATGTTTAGGCCTCAGTCGTTGAAATGAAACCCTAGTCCATTGTGTTTTGCAGAGCACTTTCGGTTATCGTCAACCGTCATCATGGCTTTATGTTTTGATTTGAAATCGGTTGTTTATTATTTTAGTTTTATAGATAATATTTTGGGTATTTAGAAATTATGGTTGAATTAGTTCATTATTTAATAAGGAGGGGGTTGGTGTTTATTAGTTGGATGATTAGTTATTAAATATGTTTATTTAAGAGGATTAGTTATTAAATGTTTATTTAAGAGGATTAGTTATTAAATATATTTCTGCCAGTATTAAATGCTATTTTATTTATGTTGGGTGACTGCTTTTTAATTAGGATGGCTTCAAGAGTTTGTAATCGTTTTTGCATTTGGTTTTATAGAGGATTTTGGTGTTGCTAATTAAGATTTTTATTTCAGATGATTTGAATGTTTTAGTAGTGGTGCAGTGTGTTGCTACAAGATGATTTTTATAGCGCTGATGTCATGTGAGTACATGTGTGTGTGTGTGTCTGAAATAGGTTCGCTAACAGTCCTTTATTTAGTTTCAATTATTATCCTTGTCCGTTGCTGAATTTTGAAGGTAAAATCATTTTCAGTTTTCTTTTATATCTACAGGAATTAAATTAAAACCACTATTTATATATTTCCCTTGATTACCTTTATTATAACTGGTTGGTGTTGGCAGCCCTATTCTCAAGTGTTTTAACCAAGTTACATTTTTTCGAAAATTATCTTATTGACTTCATGTGTTTGAACTTAATTTTCTCAAAAGTTTTGCAAAACTGACATGCGCACTTGTGGATAATAACACGTGCTTATGTGCCATAGTAAACAAATGAAAGCCATTTTGCGATACCGTTTTATTGCTGCTGTTCCAGTCTTTATGCAATATGAACTTTAATGGATGTTTAAGCAATGTTGACGAAGCAGAATTTATTTAAATTGTTCAGATTTATAAATCGACATTAGATGTCGTATAATCACTGGCTGCATATAATGCAGGATCTGACATGGAGAAAATATGGTCATTTTTTTTTTACTTTTAATCGACGAATGAAAGAAAACCCAATGGAAAACTGAGATGCTCAATTGGCCACTTAAGAGCAGTAAAGAGTTATTCGAAGCCCCTTCACTCTACGGCATACTGAAACATTTAGTAACCCACATCAAACCAAATACTCGGCCTTCTTTGAAGTTGAAGTACCTCGTTAAGCATCTCAACTGGACTAAATAGTATATGGACGTGAATTTCCAAAAAGTGCTATTTACGAACGAATATAGGACGACGCTGGATAGCTCCGACGATGGGTGGTCTCTTATGAAGGTACATAAATCTGTTCGGTTGTGGCGTCAACAAAATGAGGTTGGGGTTTACATTTTGGTTGATAATCATCGGTATTAAGATGTTTAGCCCCTAACATTTGAACGATCACGTTAAAATTGACGATTACATAAATATATTCTCTTTTGCAAATATACTTCTTTTATATGGCGTGTCCCTCCAGGCCGTAGTCAGTCATGACTTTCCATATCTTCCTCCCCTTTCTAACTCTTATTAATGTTAGTCATTACATCATCCCTCACTTTCCCTGTTCTGCCATCCATTGACTCATACTCGTTGAGTAGTTTACTCGTTTTTTCCCTCTGTCCGTCTTGCTTTCAATATGTCCTGTGAGTGTCAATTTTTCAAGCCTTTTTTCTCACTATTTGTCTAAGAAATTTCATCTATCTCTTTCTGATTCTAAGTGTAAGTGTCTTTTTTGGGTTCCATTTTGCTTAAAACTTCCTCGTTACTCACATGTTTAGTCCATGGGATTCTGAGATTTCTTATGCCATACCACATTGCCTCATTTTCGTCTGTGAGGAGAGTGTCCAGTATTCATTGCCACAGAGGAAGATTGACATTTCAAAGCAGTTCATGAATCTTTTATTTCTTTCTCACGCAATTTTCAGGTTTCTTGATACTTTGCTTAGCTTTTGGAAGGTATTTTTCACTATTACAATGCGCCTTCTGAATTCAAGGATACCGAAGAATACTCAATCCTGCAAATCTCTTTTTCTTCTTAATACTTTGCTTAGTTTTTGGGAGTCATCTTTCACCATTCCACTGCTCCTTCGGATTAAATTCCTAAAAAAAAAATCTTCATACATGCCTTTCGGAAAAGACCGTGAAATTCAAACATTTTCTCGGGTGATAACCGCCCCCATCCAAATCCTGTTGCTTTTGTAACTAATGGATACTTAGATAAATTAGGATTTTTAAAAAACAGGATTATAGTTTGGCTGCAATATTTCCAGGCTTCTAGAAACTATTGTCCAGAGTATGTCCATGGAAGCAGAAGGTGGGGGAGTCAGCAATCAATTTGCGTACAGAAATGGATTTGGGGGAACAATATTGCCTGTTTCCGAAGCCTGTGAATTCTGAAAAAAATTCAATTACTAGAGAGAATGGAAATTATAACAATAAATAAAATTATTTTTCAGGTTTGAGGTTGCGACCAAACTTTCCATGAACAGATTTTTATCATTTTATCATTTGCTTGAATATATTACTACTGGGCTGGTGATTTTCCTTTAGATACCTTCACATTGCTTTTTTTTTCCCAACCTACCACATGGTCGAATCATCGGCGACTAAACTGCTAAACAGTCAGCAGCATTACAAAAAAAAAGTCCTACCAATGGGTAGATGAACCTTCTTGTAGGTTCAACGATCATCTAGCACAATTTCGTAGACTAATCTCTGTGGCTATGCATGCATTCAAAGTGAGGATGGCATGATATCGCTGGGCGGAGGGGTTCCAAGACTAAAATCAACGGTCAGAAGAAGTCAACGGAAATGGGTCCATGTCCAAAGTGAGCCTTCAAGATTGACTGTGGTTTAATCTGGAGAGGGATGGGCGCTTCGGATTTAAATCCAGATATGTGGGGGAAAACTGGTCAGGTGTTCCGTTGCGCACTGACACAACAACCACACCCGGTTATGGGAATGATGATGACAATGACACATAAACAGAGATTAGATAGTTGCCTGGTATCATATAGGATCAACTTAAGCCCAACGTAACCGCGATTCTCTAAGACTACCTTGCCTTCTTTTCAGCTGATCACATCCTTTTCAGGAAAAGTACAAGATTTTGAGCGCTGTTTTCCTCTTTCATTCTATCTATCCTGTGAGTATTAAATTTTCCAAGCCCTCTTGCCTCATTACGTATCCTAGAAATTTCAACTCACTCTGATGTTAAGTATAAGTGTCCTTTTTGTTTTCATATTCTCCAAAATTTTGCCGTTGCTCACATATTTAGTCTAGGGTATTCTCAGCATCCTTCTGTAGAATCACATTTTTATTGCCTCAAGTTCCTTCGTCGTCTATGCTGAAATGGTGCAGCATTCACTGCCATATAGAAGAACTCTAAACGATGTCACAATACAACTGACACATGTCTGGGTACTTCCAGGATATCACCGTAGCTAACGCCCCTTAACGTTACTTATACATACATATATCCCATGACTTTTGACACGTTAGTGTATATTTAAATATATATTTGTACATCAGTGTATATACGTCATGTATATACGTCAGTATATATATATATATATATATATATATATATATATATATATATATATATATAGTATATATATATATATATATATATATATATATATATATATATATATAATAAAAAAACAAACACTAATATTCCATGGAATATTGATGTTTAAGCCTTTTAATATGACCATGAATATTAGTGTTTAAGCCTTTTTTATTATATCCTTACTCTGTCCTGGGCATTGAGTTCTACATAGATTCTATCCTCTTGAATTTTTATTCAAAAAAATATACATGTATGTGTATGCACCTATGTATATATATATTTATATATTTTGCATATGTATGTGTATATTTACCACTAATATTATCTATCTATCTATCTATCTATCTATCTATATATATATATATATATATATATATATATATATATATATATTTATTTAATTTATGCAAAACTAGGTAATCGCATGGGTGAACCCAAGGAGGATGATATCCGGAGAGCACAATGTAAATTCAGAGCCGATATGTTTGAATAAAAACAGACCACTTTAAAGTTCCATGTAATAAGCTGTTTCACCACAACCCCTTTAACGGGGTTCTGGATCATCAGACTTTACTTCCAAGGTTATCTTTCGAAGTAAAGTCTGATGATCAAACCTAAAGATTTTTAATAATAACAATACATGGAACCTTAAAGTGGTCTGTTTTTATTCAAAAACTCTATATATATATATATATATATATATATATATATATATATATATATATATATATATATATATATATATGACAAACTGTAAAATTTCTTGTGACGTCTTTCACCCGTTAGGATTTCATCAGACTTGGCTTTGTTGATGTTACCCGTCTACACATGCGCGCTTGAAACGAGAGACGTAGGTCGTATCAAAATTTATTTGAAATAATATTTTTGTTTCAATCAGCCAAATTCATCTGTATTCTATTTCTTTTCTCTCCATCGCCTTTTTACCCTGACTCTGTTGATATATAAAATTATACAAAATTATATATCGTTATGTCATATATATATATATATATATATATATATATATATATATATATATATATATATATATATATATATATATATATATAAGGAAAATTTTTCTGATGTTTTCATAGAGCAAACCATTGAGCGAGTGGTCTTCGACGCGATTACTAACCCGCTCAAAAGAACCAATGCCAAGCTGTTTGTCTCGCCCCGGCAAAATTCGTGACAGTCAATTTGTACGTATATCAAACGACAGACACGCAACGAAACGACAAAGCGGGATGTTGCGCACTGAGAGAAAGGCAACTGGCACACAAAAACAGATAGACTGACTGACTGACAGACAGAAAAAGACGGCCGAGTTCGAGACCGGTCGTCCGGCAAGAAGGGAGACGAAAGCTGTATTGAATAACCCAGGTTGTATCTCGGTTTTCTTCATGTGTTCAAAGTGCGTGTCATATATTCCTTGTGACGGTTGGTTACACACGAAACAACCCTTATATCCTTTCCTGGATATCGAACTAAACCCGTTCCACCTGGTTATCCTGCAACACACACACACACACACACACACACACACACACACACACACACACACATATATATATATATATATATATATATATATATATATATATATATACGTACACACGCACTCATAGCACGCACACAAACTCTCACCTACACACTCAGACACATGCACATACATACACACACACTCACAGACACATACAAACACTCACAAACATGCATACACAAACACATACTCACGCTCACACTCACATACAGAGACTCATAAACACACTCATACACACATTTTATTTGTATTAATCCTACATATACATATATATACCTACATAGGTAGATGAATTTTGAAATTTGTCTCTTTGTTGCAAACGAATTCTTTTGAAATACGTTTCTCTTAAAACCTAACAAGAAGTTTTTCGCTAAAAATAATAAATAATTATATAATAAATGAATAAAAAAATATAGTTATATTTCACAAGATTTTTTTTTGCAAACAATATCCACTGTACTAAGTTTTTACTTTACCGAGTGCAAAGAATTTGTGGCTTTTTGCCGTATTAAGCTAAGCAGTGGATTGCTTCACTGACGAGTAATTGTTTGCTAATTCTCATCGCAGACACTATATTACTGAGTTTGGTTATGCCACCAGTGTGACCATACTCTGCTCCTTTCTTTAAATATCAATTTTGAGTTGAGGACTTTTGTAATTGCGTCTGTGGTCGGTGTTCCAACTTCAGTATTTAGAGATTGTATACTGATCTTTCTTGATGGCCGACTACAAACCACTTCTCTTTCACTAAAACTCTTGATTATCTCAAATTCGTTTACAAAAAATAAATTTCAACCACTTTACATAGAAGCAAAAGAGTTAGCAAAAATATGACATCTGATCCCGATCCAAGCTTCCGTGAAAAGGAAAGATAATGGTTAATTCTAGAAGTGAAGAATGTCAAGATTGGAGGGATTCGAAACGCATAAAAGAATGAAAAGTCTTTAGAAGGAACCAGAAACCCAATCCTAAACAGGAAACAAGGGATAAACTTCTACTCTTGTTCAAAAGACAAGGAAGGTTCGTGAACCGGGCGATAGGTAGACCTATCTATTCCTATTTATAAATTTGTATATCGTATCAATATTTATATCATTACTTCTGCGCGTGTTATCAAATCAGAAAGACCTGCGCAGTTGGTTTCTCAAGTATTTATATCATCTTGTAGTCCTGAATCCAACCCCTGGATCGGATAATGAAAAAATATAATATGCTTTAACAAAAATGAACAAATACTGTCATCCGGAGAGAATACTTCCTCGATCACTACAAACTTATTATCTTCAAGTCTAGGATCAACCGTTATCTATCCTACATATCCTCGCAATATGCACTTCCTACTTCCTCCTTTTACGGCATTACAACAAACTCATACATTAACCCTCTGCCTTGAGTGGCTCTTTAGACTTGTATTTGATGAACAACACTTCCTTAGATGCCATATAAGAGGCAGGCGTTGGCGTGCATGTCTCTTTTCTGTTCATGGTTGATTTGGCAGAGGAATTCCTGCAGGAGGCTGCCGTTGCTTTCTGCAATAAATTGGTTGCCAATCAATGCTATACAAACTAGTAAGTCCTGTTATTTAACCCATAGCTGGGGACAAGTAGTGGTTTTATACATTTCTCAAGGGTAAGTGAATGTAACGAACTGTGCTATGATTAGGGTAATATGAGTAGACAGGCTCGTCTATTGTCCACTCCGCACCCCTTCCATATATAGTGAACAGGAGTAGAGGGTTATGCATCGTTTCTTGTTTTGGATATAGGTTTACCAAATCTTTCCTCCGCGTCCATAATGATTTAGCTTTCTTAAATTTTGGGTGATATGACTGATTTGTGGTTGCAACCTTTCATTATAAGGGCACAGGGTTGGCAGCTGCAACAGTTAGTAAGGAGTTCGTAATCGTTGCTAGCGCTAAGAGAGGCTTCTCTGATCAACAGTCGCTTAATATCGGCATTTTTGTAGTGCCATGTTGCACCTGGCTAGGTGTGCATGCAGTAGGTAACCCTTGAAGCTACATTATGCTTTAGTCTTAGCCACATTCTGATCGGTTTCTATTGCCACTGACGAGAGATGGTGATAATTATTTTGGTCTTCTCCTATTTTCTCCTCAAAACATACCTCCTTGTGATTTGATACAATGAAAAGAAATAGGAGAAAACAATTAAACAAAAAAATCACTTAAACCCAACCACCCATTTCTTTCGACAATATCCATGGTATCTGCTCCAATTTCTGCAGTGTAGAATCTTTTCTCTTGAAACTGTCTCCAGATATCTTGTGAAACTAATTAAAATTCTTCTATTTCTACCAAGGAATTCTCTGTTTCAGACTATCTTCCTCTTTGCTGAAAAGATTATAGCATTCATATCCATGGCCTTACTGCTTATATCCAATGGCAAGGGGATTATCCCTCTAATCTCCGAATAATTCTTTCATGTGCTTTTGACTTTCGTTATTACAATTTTTTTCTTTTATTGCTCTCCCTCTTCTCAGGACTGTAATAGACAAAATTTCTGACAGCATAGAAATATCTCTCTCTCTCTCTCTCTCTTACTATCTTTTCATTCATGTGCAAGTATTTTAATGTTAGGTGATTTAATGCGTATCACGACAAATGGCTTAAGCTCTCTAATGTTAATGATGTTATCGGTATTTAAACTTGCAATTTTTTTATCTCTTACTGAAATAAAAGACTTATCTAATCGTTTCCCTAATAAATCTGATCGATATGATTCCTTACTTGATTTGTTCCTAATTGCATAATAAGAACATCGAGTTGTAAAAAATACTTGAAGACACTAGAAGCACTCCTACGAAAAAGCAACAGATCTACACTTAACAATACTCGCTTTAAAAACAGCCAAGGTATTTTGGTTGTGTTTTGAATAGTAAGTCAAAACGCCAATATGAATAGAATTACTACTACTCTAACTAAAAACATATATCGGAAACAAAGAATATACTAACAACGAAAATTAAACACCCGCCCTGAAAATCATTAAAGTATTATTCGAAATCTCTCGGAACAATAATCCCTATAGACGGCTGGATTATTCGAAATCTCTCGGAACAATAATCCCTATAGACGGCTGGATGCCATGGCATCAAGGAAAGCGGGACCCACAGAAAGTGTAATGATATGATGTTGCTGTACACATCTAAATAATAAGTCAAACCCGATTAACATTTGAATCAACAGGGTGCCATTATGAAGGAGGGACTACTGATATGCAGTGAATCTTTATTGTCATTCTGATTGGTTAACGAGGGAATGAGCTAATGGAGATAATGAGGTTTGTATTTACTCAATACAACACATCTCCTCTCTTGAATAAATTAGTATTGCTAATCAAATTAATAGGATTTAATTTTGTATACAGAGGTAGACTACCTTCGTGTTCGTTTGGCATTATTCTAGCCATATTTTTATGTGATGCTGTAACACGCTGGTTTCTTGATGACACGATCACGTCTGGTCACAGTTCTGTTAGAATCTGGTCGTGGCTCATTTAAAAATGGCTGTACAGCTGTGATTGTTTTTTTTCTTGGTTGGTGTTGTTCTCAGTTGGAATTGATCGTCAGCTCCCCCTCTCGATGGTCGTATCTTGCCTTCGGTTCATTCTATATTTATTTACAACAAGCGTTTCCACGATCCCGTTCTCGGTCGGTAGCCTTTATTTATTTGCACTAATTACCGAGGCTTCATGCTAGTATACTTCACTCGCAGGTGTATGGCGTCCCCCAAATCTTTTAAGTGCTTAGGGCCCCTATCTAGCCCTGCCTACAGACAATTTTTTACAAACTCTTAGTCCTCAGAAAGAAAAATTGTAAGGTAACTAGAAAACTAAGTAAAAACTTACAAGATATTCTTTGTCCGTACTATTGCACGAAATATGTATAAAAGAAGGTTTCCTGTCCAGATATACAATAATATACATCTGTGTGTCAGGGTGTGTGTCTTTAAAATGAAGAACGCAATTAAAATAGTTCTTTTTTATTTTCTGTTTTATTTATAAATGTTTTGAAAGTTTGCTTCTCACGGAAAGGGCAGATTAATTGCCTCCACCAATGTCCTGTCTACTCGTGCGGAGAGTGGCGATGAACGGGTATCAGTTTACGGGAACGGCCGTCTCCTTTTTCCGGGCACGGTCGGATAGGGTGTCATGAAATTCAAAATGGGGTCACGTCATTGAATCTTTTATGGAAAAGATATGAGAAGGAGAGAAAATGAAGTCAGACAAAAAGAAAGATACAAACAATAAGTAAAGATTAAAAAAGAACGAAAAAGAAAAGACTGACTGAAAAAAATGGAACACAGAAAAAGAAAGTAAGAAAGTTAAAAAAAAAAAGAAAAAAAAAAGACGCAAGGAAAATACGAACAAAAATAGTGGAAAAAGAGTAGAAAGAAACGAAAAAAAGAAAGGAAAAAAGTAAAAGAAAATGCGTTAAAAGAAACAAGAGATGGTAAAGAAATATTCACATAACTTTAGACAAAATAACATTGTCAGGCAAAATCGTTGGTGATGACGTTTTAAAAACAAACTGTGATATTTTGTTTAGTGTTCGAACATAATTTCGATGACGTAAGTAAATAATCAAATCAAGTTCCAAGCAAACTTTTGAGTATAGAAAGAGAACAAACTCTTACAAGAATTAGGAAGAGACTGATAGAGATATGTTATTTTAAAGTTCATTATGCAATTAAACACCCACCCTGAAAATAGGTAAAGTATTGGGTGAAAGCGCTCAAAACAATAATCACTACAGATAGTTTCTTCATACTCGTTGTATTCACAAAAAAAACAAAAAACAATACAATTGTAAGGAAACTATTTTCACAATTGCTGTAACCTAGAAAGGATTACTGAATGAGGAGTAATCACAACGGAGGTTCGAAATGGAATGATAATCTTTATAGCATCAACAAAATACAATGCTCGCCAGCGGCGTAAAATAGGTAAACTACTGCTTGTGATGAACTACATATTACCTCCACTTACAACAGTGTCCAACGTGGGCACCTCCAGACGGTGTAATGGTTAGCAAGCTTGTCTCGCTAGATCAATTACGATTGAGTAGCGAGTTCGATACTCACTGGGTGCCCCATACTTTCGGCTTTGTACCACATCTAAGCTACGCTTTGAAAATCACTACAATAGTATCCAGCGTATTTATGAGGATAGGAATATACCCATTAGTGTTCATAGGTACGGTATAAAACAACAATAAAATTGGTGTTTTTATTATTAATATAAAAATTATGTTTATCTATTAAAATACCTATAATACCTATATACCTGCCTGGTATTCGTAAAGGATAATTCAATAGGTGCGTCAATACATCCGAGTCTGCGTCAGTTGGCTGTATACCGTAATAAACAAGTGTTTTCTCAGTATTTACACTATTTACAAGCAGACTGTTGGCTTTACCTTTGTTATTGTTATCACAACGTTTCGGCCGTTGTACATTCCGGCTTTCATCAGGTGTATGTCGATCCGGGTAACCTACAGGTAATTTCTACGAGACAGTAGCCTAGTGGATGAAAGCAATGTTTCATGAATTTGGTGACATAATAACTATGAGTTCAATCCCTGGGCCGGGCTGTGGGTACTTGGAGTCAGTAGAGATAATAACTGAGCAGTACTAAAAAGTAAGAACAAGACGAAATGTCCCTGGACATGGACAGTGGAACGGGAAAAGCCTACATCACAGCTACCCACTAACCTCGATGACTTTACACATCGAATAACAACAGCGATCAACTCATTGGATCGTGATATGCTGATACGCACCTGAAATGAATTCTCTTAATGCATTGATGTTGCCCGTGCTACGGGTGGTGGCCACATTGAACACTTGTAAGATCGGAAATAAAAATTGATTGCGAGTAGAATACTTGTGACTTGACTGGAGTTTTCTATTGCTTTTCCTTATTAAAATATTGCGTAATGAAATCGATTCATCATTTTTGAATAACCCTGTATATATATATATATATATATATATATATATATATATATGATTAATAATAAACCAAATTATTGTCTTTGACTGGAGTTTTCTATTGCTTTTCCTTATTAAAATATTGCGTAATGAAATCGATTCATCATTTTGAATAACCCTGTATATATATATATATATATATATATATATATATATATATATATATATATATATATATATATATATGATTAATAATAAACCAAATTGTTTTGTTTTTCTATTTTTTCATTCGTTGAAATCGATTCATCATTTGAATAACCCTATATATATATATATATATATATATATATATATATATATATATATATATATATATATATATGATTTAATAAACCAAATTGTTTTTTTTTTTTTTCGTCGTTGAGGTTTTTCTCTCGGGATACCTTCAAGACATGAAGATAATATGAGTCGTGTATGTAGCGTTCCAATCACAATTAGAAACTTCGAGATTAATATTTTCCAACAAAGTTACGTCCACAGAACATTTTTTAAAAAAAGAGAAAAAAAAAAAAAATCTTTTTGCAATATGCTTCATACTTATTTTCTCCAACAGATTATGTGCGTGTTTTTGTGTATTTATGCATGTGTTTGTGTATGTGTGTTTGTAAGTGTGTGCTTGTGAGTGTGTATTTTTGTTTGTGTGTGCGTGTGTTTTTGTGCGTGTTTTGTACGTGTGTGTGCGTGAGTTTGTGTGTGTGTTAGTGTGCGTTTGTCTTTATGTGTGTGTTTATATGTGTGTGATTGTCTGTATGTGTGTGTGTTCGTTTGTAGGTGTGCGTTTATCTGTATGTGTGTGTATTTATGTGTGTGGTTGTCTGTAGGTGTGCGTGTGTCTGTTTTTTTTTATGTATGTTTGTGTGTATGTGTGTCTGTTTAAACTCCGCATATACGAGCAGCTACCCAAAACTAATTCTAAAATCGAATTGCCTGCTTTTTCTTCATTCGCTAAAACATTATGACCAACGACATGTACACAAAGTAACAACTGCACGTCAGGCTCAGAGGTTATATAATCAGGTCAACCGGTTACAAATGTTTCATTTTGAGATGTTCAATGCTGTAGTTATCGGCAAGAAGAAAGATTTCAGTGAATGTTTTATAGGCCAAATATTATAGCCAGAAGACTATTTTAAAAGTACACGGCTTCTAAAGTAGTGACATTCAATTGCAGGGCAATATCAGAAACCACTGACTAGGCAGTGGGTAGTTACGACTTGACAATGCGAAGAGCGAGTGGAGTTGTTTTCCGTCAAGTACGCCCCAATAGAATAGCGACTGTGGCAGAAATTGTCATACATTTAATCAAGATAAAAAGAAATGCAACTCCAAATATACATGTTGCGTAGAAGACAGACGCAAGTTTGTCAGAGTTACCAATATGGAAGTGGAATATATCAGTGGAACAAGGTCGTCTCGTTCGATGATTCTTGCCTTTTTTCTGAATAAGATGGAAAGCAAATTATGTGTGTGTCGTTATACTGTGGAAGCGAATGCGTCCGGGTATAATATGGGAAAACTGTAAGATCCTGGAGACAACGTGAAGTTTTGGATAACATTCTATCATTTATATTTGTCGCTTTCCAGTTATCTCAACAACTTCCTACAATATGTCCTATCACACAGCACGAGTCTTTTCTTATCTATTTACCCCAAGAAAGGCGATAATACCGCTAAGATACAAGAAGCTACTGGGAATGAAAGTAAATGAAAAGATTTTAGAAGAAACCGGAAATCCAATCCTAAACAGGAAACAAGGGATGCACCTATATTCCCATTCAAAATACCGGGGAGGAATTTGAACCGGACGTTAGGAGAGTACTTCTAGTGAGGTGAAAAATAATTAGTAAATAATATTTCAGAGTTCAGATGGAGACGCTAGAAATATAGAGTCGAAGTAAACTTTAGAATGAACCGGAAATAAAACTCTAAACAGGAAACAAAGTAAAAAAAAAAAACTGAGGAGGTGTGTGACCCGGGCGATAGGCGAACCTATCTACTCATATTGAGGAGAAAAAATAAAATAAATAAATAGTAAATAATATTTCGAGGTTTAGGCGGGGACGTGAGAAGTGTAGAGTTGAAGTGGACTTTAGAAGGCACTTGGAAACCCAATCCTATAGAGTAATCCGGGTGATAAGCGAAAAAATTAACTTGAGTTACATCATCTTGAACTGTACGGAAATGGAAATAAAGAAAATTACACGTCCTATTCAGCATTTCCAGCAGTTAAACAATATGCTGTCAAGATCTTGGCATAAGATTCCCAGAGGAACCCAGTATAGAATCTATAGCCGATCGGCTAAGAACTGTTTGGTGTGCATATGTTGGACCAATAACTTAATAAGCAGGTGATCATAATATTGTCATTCACCTGGGGACATAAGTAGGTTCCGCTCTTTGAACAATATTTATTTATTGATTTTTTTTCTTTCTGGGTATAGGGAATGTAAATATTGTCCAAACGTTTAGGATCTCGCAATTATATCCATAGTTCTGGATATTGTTAAGATGTTATTTGCTTTTCTTGTTTTTAAACTCGAAATTATAATGTTACCGCGTTATGGTGAAATAACGCATGACGCAGCATGAAAAGGAAATTCTTCACTTAAGTATATATGATAACCATCATCACGTACCCAGTGAAGAGGCAGATCTACTAGGGAACTAATGAAATTAAAACTTCAGGGTCCCTAATCCCAGAGGGACGCCTGGAGAAAAATTTTTAATAAGTTAATTGTTCAACAAAATTGATGATGTTTTTTTTAAGTATTTCTTATGAAAATAAGTTCGTTTTAATGATAGAATCAGGAATCATAAACCAAGCGAATGTTGGGCTTAGAATATAGACTGAAAGTGAAATTAGCCCGCGCAAAAATAGATGTCCATTTCGAGTTCATTTAAATTGTGAACATCTGCGTTTACGTGTGCGCAAGTATTTTTTTTTATTTCAATAACAAACATAAATATTTCTATTAATTTTATTTTTAAAAAAAGCTTTAAAAATAATTCTGTACATTACATAACTTCCGAAACGTACAACAGAATTTTATAATTATCTAATTTTTTAAGGTATATAGAAAAAAATAACAGCTTTTTTTTTTTATTCTCTAAATTTTATGGCTCACCACAAGTTAGTTGTTCTCCAAGCGAAGTGGGAGGAAAATATATTATTCTGATGTCTTATTTCCAATTCATTGAATGATTGACTGATTTGATTTGAACAAAAGCCAGTAAAAATTGTTAAAGCTAGAAAATATGTTGAGATTGTAAAACGAAGAAATAAAAATTTAATGATAGAAGTCCTATTAATTAACCCATAGCTGGGGGAGAGAAGAGACGGATTCATACCTTACTCATGGGTATTTACGCATTAGGGAATATGACGAACCCGACTGGAATTGGAACACGGCTCTCCGATTACCAATTTCGAGCCCTTATCCATTACATCAGCCTCACATGTAAGCTTACAGTACCTAGTATACCCAAGCGACCACTCATCAGGCTCGACGTTGCTTAACTTCGGTGATCGTGCGAGAACCGCTGCTTCAACGTGATTTGACCGTAAGTCTATTTCAAATTCAGTTCAACTGTTTGCGTTGTGTATATTAAATGATACAAGGACGTCTGTCATTCACATACGACACACTATTATAAGCGCATATATTATACACGCATGTATAGACAAATAGTGTGGGACAGATATCTAACCAGCTTTTGTTTTATAATATAGATTATTATTATTATTATTATTACTATCATCATCATTCGATTTCTGCTATGGACACACCTACCAAGTCTGCGGAAAGACCTAAAGGCAGGTCGTGGTGTGTTATGCCACACATTTCATGTTAATTTTTTTTTTTTTTTTTTTTTATTTTTATCTCCGATGAAGTTGCTAGCGTTACATAGACAAAGTTCTCCTTAGTGTGTGTGCTGTACTTAATAAGACAATTTTCTGTATGTCTCTTAAGCTGGGGTTTCAGGGATTCTTTCAATGTGTTGTTTTGTTCCATTTTTATAATTCAAGTGCACCTATTACCACTGGTATTATTCTTGTTTTCAATTTCCACATTTTTTTCTATTTCAATTTCCAGGTCTTTGTATTTTGATAGTTTTTCAAATTCCTTGGTTGCTATGTTACAATCCGCTGGACAGATATCAATTTAGTAGCCATATCAATTAGTAGGCAAGTTTTTTCTTTCTGGTTTTTGACAATAATGTCCGGCCTATTTGCTTCAATTTTTCTGTCTGTGTGGATGGTATAATCCCATAGAATGGTGACATCTTCTATTTCTGTAACCGGCGCTGGCCGATGTTCATACCAGTGTTTGCTTACACATTTTCCAAAGTGTTTGCACATTGTCCAGTGTAAGTATTGCCCCACTCTATCGTGACGTTATTATTATTATTATTATTATTATTATTATTATTATTATTAACCATCAACTTAAATTATTTGCCTTGATGCAAACTATAGCCCCCCTCAACACCTATCGACCGGATGTATTCAAGGGAAAAAAATGACCGACAGACTTTGCTCTTACTTCCGTTAAATATGGCCGACCGAACGTTCAATCACATCACTGTGGATTTTCAGTGAAGCGATTCTATTTATTAGGCAGTTTAAAGCCGTCTTTGTTCTCGCAATCGTCTGGCTGTGAACCACGGGTGTCTATCAAGTGAGGTGTGTCAGACGGATGGATGGATAGGCTTATAAAACAATAAATCTAATTTGGTAAGGATCAAACATATTCGACATGGTACGGTTAGTAATCAAGTATCGTAGGCTATCAGTGAGTTAGGTATTCAGTAGTTGCACCAAACAATAAAGTAACTTCAGTAAATATATTCGGTGTTTCGCCGTGGAGTAATGATCAATAAGCTAGTCTCTTAGGCCTTCACTCCCATGGAATGTCAAATCCTAACTCTGTGGTTTACAATTATGGCAATTAATATTAACTAAGAAATATGTACTTGGTGCTTCATACATAAGGCCTTAATACAGATGTAGTTGAACTTTGTAAATATAGAATATATACGAAGCTATATATATATATAATGGAATAACCTGTCACCCCCATAAGTGACTACATTATTAGTAATAACTACCTATAAGTAATAACTACCTATAAGTATCTGTAAGTCAACGGACTACAGAGACATGCTAGGATATGTGACTTGGCGAATTCCGCCTGTTTGACAAATAAGGATTGTTTCTCGGCCTTTGGCTGAGATTCGATCACGGCTACGACTAGTTATGACTGGCTTCGGCCCGGACTAGCTAAGACAAGCCAAGACCAGCTTTGACTAAGCTCTGACGAGCTTGGACATGCTATGACCAGTTTTGGACCAGTGGCCCTTGAGTGGAAACGCTCGGGTCTCCCACGTTAAACCGACCTTGTGTCACATCCTGACCCCGTGGGAGTCAAGTAAATACCACTTGCGAGGATCTGTTCCAGCAAGACGGTCGAACTCTCTGTCTTCGGGCAGAGAGGAATCCGGACGAGGCTCTGCCGAAGAGCAGGGTCTCGTTCGGGGTGGTTGACCAACCCGATTCTGTTTTACACTTTCTACGGGCATTTTTGGCCGAGTCTACGGGCTCGGAAAACCCGTAAAACTCTGCCTTGTGCCACATCTTTCCCTCGGAGGTGGGGAAGTAAATATTGATTCGCTGATACCTGTTTAAGCTGTGCTGGTCAAACTCTCTGCCTCCGAGCAGAGAGGATCCTCAGACGTGGCTATGTCGAAGTGCAGAGTCTCGTCGCGGGAAACAGCTACCCGACTCCGTTTTATACGGGATCTACAGAGAAATTTTGGCCGAGCCTACGCGCTCGGATTACCTCACATTAAACTGGGCCCTGTGCCACATCTGATCAGACTGACACAAGAACAACCGACCTTCCAGTTGTAGCACTCAATACTTGATTGACTTGTGACGACCTTGTGCATAACTGTTACCTTTATTCTTTACAATAAACCTTTACTTATTTTATCCACCTTGTTTTTCAAGTATATATTCATATTAACACACACACGCACACACACACATAACACACACACACACACACACACACACACACACACATATATATATATATATATATATATATATATACAGAACAAAACTTTGATATAAAAATGCCTCTTTAATTAAAAAAGAAAACAATTCATTAAGACGAAAATATTTAGAAAGAGCTTTAATTGCTAGTTCATCCACAATATATATATATATATATATATAATAAGAATATTAATTAATTAAGATTGTATGGCGCCGAATATGTTAACGTTGAACAAGTTTATTCTTTTTAACATGTTGACTGACAACTACAAAATAAAGTCACGGGAAATTTCATGTTGGTTCTTTTATGTTCAACTAAGCAACTTGGACCTGTGAAAATTTCACAGGTGTTGACAACTAAGGTTATCGATTATCTCATTCGTCATTCTTCCCTAACTCTTTGCCTGTATCTTCCCATTCTCTCCCTTATCCCTACCAATCATTGTTACTCTGCCAAGTATTTACTTTTAAATGTTATGAATGGATTAGTTTCAAATGTGAAAAAGAAATAAGTGAACTCTTGTGTTTCTTTTGCACTCTTCAATAAAGAATGTTTTTAAAATGCATTTATAATGTTTACACCTTTCTATCCCTACCCACCTCTCTTCAAGCTTTTGCTCATTGCCCAATCACCAAGCCTTTCCTTTTTTTTATATATATATATATCTATCCATTTTTCACTATCTATTTTTTTGCTCTTCATCTGATTTCTGTTATTATTATTATTATTATTATTATCCATTTTCCTCACCTCACACCCACTTCCCTCCCCTTCCTCTTCCTTGCTTTTCCCAGTTCCTTCCTGTTTAGTTTTTTCAGTCAGAAAGGGTAACTGATTCCAATTTAAGAGCAACAGATACTACACTTTGACTCTAGACGGAAAAGCGTTATCATTGTGCAAACAATCAGAAATAAGAGAGACAAGAGATTAGTTATTTTATCACAATTACTGACAACCACGAGATAACTCGTGATAGACAGGCAGCTTTTATTATGACGCCGACTACGAGTTATCTCGTGCTTGGCATTTTCTGTCACATTTTTTATCTGCGGGCGCCAACAAGTTTATATGCAGTGATACTTTTAGTGTCAAAAACAATGTTAAGACATCAGCTGAAGCTATAAATCAACTCTTAAAATTCTTTTATTGTCGAAGAAGCGGCTATTATGATGAAGCTGGCGTTTGAAGTCAGATTTCGTAATTGACCTCTGGCAGTCAATGTGCTAATATAAATTCTTAGCTATTTCGTCATCGGCCTATCAGTGCTTTTAAAGACTTCTCATCAGTCTGTGTCTTTCCTCATTATGGCGCTGTTTAGGCATCTTCATTTTGGAGACAAATGTAAATGAACGTGTATTATACTACTACTACTACTACTACTAATACTAATAATAATAATAATAATAATAATAATAAACTAAAAAAAAAAAGACGAAACGTATAATTCAGACGAAAAGATAAATGAGACATTTTAACAGTTAGACAAATTAGCTAAGCACATAATCAGCACTTTCGCCATTTGAGGATACGCTACAACACTTAGCACCTTTTTTTAAAAAAAAGCAGAAGAAGAAAAAAATCGCGACTAAAAAAAATTAAAAGAATAAAAATACAGACGTAATATTCATGTATAATATTTCAACCAAAGCATTATTTACATAATCACAAGAGAAATGCGTGGTGGCTTTCACTGGAGATCAAGTGACAACATGTATCATCAATGCTTCAGTACTCTCCTCATTATGTGTACGACACGATGTTGGTTATTATTATTTTTTTTTTTTTATTTTCTTTGATTTCTGGCGTTTACACATTTCTTTCCGGGTCTCGCCCACGGACCTAAGGTTAGAAATGGCAGCATGACACTTTCCACTGACAAAAAAAAAAAAAAATTACATAGATAAAACCCTTCGTAAAGTGTGGGCTGTACTTGTCAGAACAATTTTCTGTATCTTCTTGAGGAATGGACTTCCAGGAATCCCTTCAATTAGTCTATTGCAATCTTTTCCAACCAGTCCTAGGGCTCCAACTACTACAGTGATTGTTGATGTTCCCATATGCCACATTTTCGAGATTTCTATTTCAAGGTCCTTGTATTTTGACAGCTTTTTGATTATTATTATTATTATTATTATTGTTATTAAAAACTTATATTCACTTACCAGTATTGGTAGAATTTTCCGGATTATACCTTTTAGCTCAGGTGACTAGCTAATCCCTCTTGCAGATATCTACTCAGCCACATTTTTGTTTCTTTAGCACCCACAGTGCAGATACAATTTCTGAGAGAGAGCGTAGTTTGAATAAGGACAGTACACTCAAACCCTCGATCACGATGACTTGAGAACAGTTTCATCTACCCAGTTTCACTCATATAGCTTATGTCAACCCGTGGTATGGTTTTCATTCACTTTCCAGCGGTACTCTGGGATCGTCTCCCCAGGACGTTGTTCTTAATAAATAAGCAGCCTTGACAAATCGGAGGTCAGTTCTTGATATAATAAACATATCATGTAGATTTGAGCAGCAGAGTCTATGTAAATCGAAGGTTCGTCATTTACACAATTTATATTCGAACTATTGTCCTCATCTTTGTTGTTATCATCATCCGATTATTGTCCTCATCTTTGTTGTGTCCTCTGGCCTTCTCGGGTGCATATCGATCTACGTAATATACAAGAAACAGAACCATTTATTTAATCTACGGGCGTAGACTGCTCTCGTTCCACTGCCCATGTCTAGGGATATCTCGTTTAGTTTTTATTACTGCTCAGTACAGAGACCAAGTATACACAGCCGGGCCCAGGGATTGAACTAATAATTATTATATCACTAAATTCACGTACCAATGCTTTCAACTACTAGTTATTAATTATTCAGTAAATGTTCGCCTGTTTCCACTGAGTACAATTACTCACTGCCCGACTCAAGGATTTAATTTACCGACACTATGCCACCAAATTTAAAACTAACGCTTTTAACCACTGGATTAAACTTAGAGCTTTAAAACCTAACAGTGCATAGGCTGCCACTGCTGCTGCTGGCTGTCATGTCTTCACTGTTGCTGCTGCTGTTGAGGCTTTGCTGTCATGTGTTTTTCTTTATTATCGGCTTCCATATTGTATTCATTTCTATGCTAGGCCTACTCATAGCCTAGCATATGCGCTGATACTTTCAGACGTTTAACTCTCCAATAGTCCGAATATAAATAGTGTAAATGAGGACGTCCTCATTCTAGAAATTCAGATAAAAAAATGTCAAAAGTTGTTTACCATATGGCAAATAAATATACCTAATATTATTGTTATTGGTCTTTCCTTTATAATTTCAAAGACATGAAGATTCCCATAGATCACCTGAAAGATATAAACTCAAAAGAGAAACAAAATATTCTAAATTTATTGAGTGATAAGAAAGTGGAAAAATGCGAAAAAGTTGAACAGAGATCGCTGAACAACCGATTAGAAATTTAAAATATTGGCAAGATACAAACCTGAAAAAAATTGGATTTAATAATATCAATTCCCAAATCAAGGTGTTTTTCAACCAATAAAACGTGGTAAAATTTCCTATACAAACATTTGGTCACCCCGCTGACGGAAAAAGAAAGATTTTAACCAAAATTTCGAACGTTGTAAAAAGGATAAAAAAATATAATGTCATAAACAAAAAATTATTTGGTCTTTCCTCTTAATAATATAAAGAATATTTATGGTCAAATATATATATATATATATATATATATATATATATCTATTGTAGTTTTTCATTATGGTATTCCCTTTCTTATCGAATTAGTGGAGCTAATCTGCAGCAGCCGAAACTAAAGGGTGTTTCATTAAGACGAATCAAAGTCAGCAGTAAATAAATCAGTGTTATTGGTGAAAATGTATTTATTTGTCTATTGGCAAATTGTTATTTAAGTCATGGTAATTATGTGTGAAAAATAACATCGCCCAAATGTCCACAAATCTGAAAGAGAAAGAAAAAAATCATTAGACGCTTAAACTTAATTCACATTTAAAATCGGTTCAAGTTATTGGAACACACTTTACAACGATAAAGCGTTGCACTTATTGCAACAGGGATAAGAACTCGATTAAGACTAGAATAACAATTTGGTTTATTTAATATCTAAGATTCAGAGTAGTTATTTATTTAGAACTTTTCCTACTTTTTAGTATCTTTTCCCTTCTCGCTTCGAACTTCCTCTTTTTTATTGTGACTTTTTTTTACTGGCGTGATAGTCATTTAATCAAGGCAGAAAACACCTGCATCAGGTGAATTTCCAACGGCGCCCCACTTTAGCAATCAAACCAACGCATACAGTCTTTATGACTTGAACGTGAAGGTTATCCTCGCCTGAGAATCAGCAATATTCTAATCAAATCAGTCAAGTCTTCCTGCCGTCTATTTTGCTAGTATAACTTTTTCTTCTCCGTTTTCTTAGTGTTGTTAAATTGTCTTTTTTATTCTTACAGAATGCACATCACATAGCAATTTTTCTGCCTCCTCCTCCTCCTCCTCCTTCTTCTTCTTCTTCTTCTTCTTCTTCTTCTTCTTCTTCGCATTCTTCGCATTCTTCGCATTCTTCTTCTTCTTCTTCTTCTTCGCCTTCTTCTTCGCCTTCTTCTTCTTCTTCTTCTCCTCCTCCTCCCCCTTCTTCTTCTTCTTCTTCGCCTTCTTCTTCTTCTTCGCCTTCTTCTTCTTCTTCGCCTTCGCCTTCACAGACGAAATGTTACAAGACTCTCGCTACTCTATCGCTATTTCCATGGGAAATGCTCAGACGAGATACATTCCTTAGTTCCATCAATTCTGTCCTTCACGTCTATGGCCCGCCAAGCCTCGTACAATGAGTCACTCTCATTCGCATGGTATTCTATTAGTGAGAAGTTCCACTAGAACGGTTTCTTCCAAAGAACTGTTGCTTCGCGGAAAGGTATCCCATGACAATGCTTCTCCGAACATTACAATCCTAATCAGTTCACGTCTAGAGCTAACCGCTATCTTTCCCACATATCTTCAAGATCTGCTCCTTTCATCTTTTACTCTTGCCGCTCATACAACAAACTCCTTCAGTAGCGCTCTATCTTGACTGACTCTAAGGTCTTGCATAGGGTGAACATTAGTAAAAAAAAAAAATTAGTTCTTCTCAATAAATATCTAGTAATAATCTAGAGACAGAATGGTAATCTCTCGCAATTTTCTCAATATCTACGCCGACCCCCCCCCCACCTAAACAATGTGCTGGTTTATGCAATCTCAGAACGTTCTCGAATTTGTACTTTTTTTTCCAAATTTTTCAGTTTCTCTCGCTTTCAGCCTATGATCCTCAAATACAACTACATCTACAATCCAGCAGGACTTTCTTTACATATTTTTTTCGACGAACAAACCCTGTATTCTCACCTGGAGAGGTCGATCAACCTGGATCACAATGTCGCAGCGTTTGTACTATTTACATAGGAAATCACAAAGACCATAAATAGCTATTGCTATTACCCATGTGTAGTTGGGTACATACTAGTTCCTGTGAGTCAGTGACACTACCCTACAATGGAGTCGCCGATATATAAAGAACTGAGTGAACAATTATTATTGGATAATTATGAGTACGCACAAGCGTGGCTTAAGATTCTAGCAGCTAAAGTTAGAACAAAAAAGCTTGAGGATTTAAAATCAGTTGGGGGAGAATACCAGATAACTCATCTCTTCTTGGCAGCTATTGGTTGTGAGGCCATTATAAAATTATCATTAATTTCACACCCAAAACATTTGGTGGAAATGATGTTTGACAATATAAGTCAGCTAATAATGAGAAATATAGCACCCAAGAAAAAAACAAGTAAATGCAGAAAAAGCTAAGTTCACAAAATTTTTCTTCAAAAAGTGAATGAACCAGTTATTGAAAATGTTCTTCGTTTGAAACAGGCCACTAAATATTGTGAATTTGAGCGGAAAACCAGAGGAAGAGGATTTGAGCCAAATGAAATTGGTAAACGGCCTTCAAAATGAGGAATATCAGCAAATGCCTCTAATACATTTACAGCTGGGAAAAGTGTCGCTAGAATAGTGTGCTGAATTAGTTCAGCAACAAGAATTGATTCGAAAATTAAATACAACAAAAGTTACGGATCTGGTAGAGGAAATGAACACATACTAAATAAAAGGAAAGACAGAATAATGTGGTTATCGACATCAAAGAGAAAAACAAAAATGTCCGGTATATAAGAAGTGTTTCAAAATGAATTATTTTAAACGTATGTGTAAATTCAATTAGAGAAACATAGAAACGATCCAACAAAATGAATAGTCAATAAGTATGGACGTCTTTTCATTGAAAAAAGAAATGTGAAAGGACTATTAAAAATTCAAATTTTATTGGACATGTAACTAGATACGAGAAGTGACATGACGTTGATACACAGTAATTTGTAGAAAAAAATTAAGAAAACCAAATTTACAGAAAGGCTTTTCTTTAAATTTGGTTTTCTTAATTTTCCTAATTGAATCAGTTCGACATGGATCTAATAAATAAGTTTGACGTATTACTATTATCAGGGCAAACAATGAAAAGAATCATTGTCTAATTGGAAATGATGTATTGAACATAAATTTGACAAGATTAGTATAAGAAAGTCAAAGCCGAAGAAACTAGAATGCTAAAAAAAAAAAAACTATGAAGCAAAGTTTCAAGCACGAAAAGTGCCAGTCCATCTACTACCAATAAACGTGGAAAACCTAAAAAACTGACTAGAACACGATCTACTTGAACAAATGGACCTCCCCGTTAGTAATTTTAATTTTAATGGCGATCTGCGTATTTGTGGTGACTACAAAATAAGCGTAAACCACAAAATATGTGCAGACTCATATCCTATCCACAATGTAGAATGGGCTTTGAATTCCATTGCGGGTATGAAAAAATTCTCTAAAATGGATTTAAAGTTGGCATACCCTCAAATACGTATTGTGGAAGACTTTAAAGAAGTCACAAAAATAAACACGCCAACAGGCTCATTACGATGGAAAAGAATACCGTATGGTTTTAAAACCGCAAGTGCGATTTTTCAAAAGGCTATAGAGCAAGTTATTGGTAGCGATATATAAAATACAATATGCTACCAGGATGACATTTGTGTTGGTGCTATTAACTTCGACGAACTAATGGCACACCAGTATGGTTTTGAATAAGTTAAAAATGGTGGATTAGCAATTAAAGAAAGAAATGTGTGCACAACACTAAAAAATATCATTTTGGGGATATTAATTATATAACGAAGGCATAATATCAGACCAACCGTTAATTGAAAAAATAAAAAAAAAGTTGAAGTATCTAAAAACAAAAAAGAATTGAAATATTTCTTCGGAATTTTAAATTTCTACAGACGATATGTAGAGAGCGATACTCCAAACTGACAGATGTTTTTTTGTTGCTTAAGAAAATAGAATGTGGAATTTATTTGGACAAAAGAACAAGTGGCATTTGAAAATTTCAAATCTGTTCTGGCAAACAAGACAGTAGCAATGATATTCAACGAGAGAAAAGAAATATTGGTAACAACTGACACATGTGAACATTCAATTTCCAGATCAGGATGGTCTTTCGAGAACATTGTCAAAAGCCGAATTGAACTAATCAAATATTGAGAAAAAGTGTTAGCCATAATATGGACGACAAATAGAGCTCGTCAGTTTCTTATTGGAAAGAAATTCCTACAAAGGTCCGCACATAGACTGTTAAAATTCATATTTAATCTTAGGAAGGAACCTCCCAAGGTTACGGCTTCTAGAATTCTAAGATGATCCTTAATGTTAATGGCGTTTGACTTTGATATTGTGTACATGAAAGGCAATACCATTTCACATGTAGATGCTTTGTTGAGATTGAGGTTAATTAGTTCTGAAAGTGACAAAGAGGAGGAGAAATTCGAAGATGCATTCTTACACTGGATAGAAACTGATATTTTGTCGATAGACAAATTAGCTGAGGATACGAAGCGAGATTACATATTTAACAGTACGAGGGGGCCCCAAAAGTAAGCGGAATCGTTTTCTGTGTGACAAGCCCGTCGTAGTTCAGGCTTCCACCGCTAGATGCCACTTGAGGCAACCCTCAGGCATCGGTGTGCTAACTGGTGTCATCGTGGGAAGACGTACAGCTCTGTTGTTCACACTTGTTTTGAAGTGCTTCACGCCTTTTCGTCTATTTTTACCATGGCTGAAAGGATGGCTGTCGTAAACTGAAAGAACAGTTGGAAGTTGACCCTGACCTTTTTTCGAAGGTCATCACTGGTGACGAAAGCTGGTGCTATGGCTATGACCCGGAAACAAAGCAGCAATCAAGTCAGTGAAGCATCCAACGTCACCACAACCCCAAAAAAGCGCGTGAAGTGAAGTCTAATGTCAAGACGATGCTGACTGTTTTTCTTTGATGTGAAAGTAATTCTCCACAAAGAATTTGTTTTTCCTGTTCAAACTGTTAACCAGACTTTTTACTTGGAAGTCTTGAAGCGTTTACGAGACAAGGTGAGACGAAAACACCCTGACCTGTGGCAAAGTGGAGAGTGTTGGTTGCATCACGACAATGCGCCAGCGCACACCGCCTTGGGTGTGAGACAGTTTCTAACCAAGAATGGCATGGCTATTATCCATGAGTAGTTGAGTGAATACTACTTCCTGTGAGTCTATAACACTACACAAAAAGCCATCTCCATAAAGAAACATTCGGCATTCATTGACCCAACAGCTTGCATAACTGTCGGTTGAAATTCATAAAATCTTTCTCTTAAAATTGTTTTCCAGAAAAATAGGGTCACACATGAATAAACGTGTCCGCATTAAGACGGAGTGTCAAAGGGACAGTTTTCCCCATGACACCGTTTTTTTTTTTAACTGCCTTTGCTCTTCGGTAATGTTTATTGTTTTCAAAAGCGATGATTGGAATTAGAATAAAATCTAAACACAGGATGAAAGTAATTTGTATATATTAAACACTATCTGTTTATTAGATTATTTATTCATTTGGAAGATTCATTCGTTTAAAAACATTTTTAGTGATTGATCTGATGAAACAGTTGTATATAACAGTTTAGACATTTTTGAACGAGTAATATTTCCTCATATCGACTCTGGTTTGCCCCAACGCTATTCATCTGTATGGACAAATCAAATTCTTTTGACTAAGGAATGTTTCTCTTCTACCACACATTTGCTTTTATATACTTTTTGAGTTAAATATTATTTAAACTTTCATCACAAAAAGGCATCCGCCATGTTTCTTAAATTTGTCTATTTTTACTTCAATTTAATTGGTCAATGTCTATTTTTTTTTTTTTACTACAACGATAAGGGATTCTTCAAAATATTCATATTCCAAAGAAATTCATTCTTTTTCTTCATTATTATTATTATTATTATTATTATTATTTTTATTTTCTTTGATTTCTGGCGTTTACATATTTCTTTCCGAGTCCCGCCCAGGGACCTAAGGTTAGAAATGGCGTCATGACACTTTCCACTGAAAAAAAAATAAAAAAATAAAAAAGAATTAAATTACATAGATAAAGCCCTTCGTAAGGTGTGGGCTGTACTTGTCAGAACAATTTTTTGTATCTCCTTGAGGCATGGACTTCCAGGAATCCATTCAATTAGTCTACTGCAATCTTTTCCAACCAGTCCTAGGGCTCCAACTACAACAGGGATTGTTGATGTTCCCATATGCCACATTTTTCGAGATTTCTATTTCAAGGTCCTTGTGCTTTGACAACTTTTTGAATATCTTCAAGATACATTGCAGTCAGCAGGGACTGCCATATCAATAAGGAGGCACCGTTTTTGTTTGTGGTCTTTAATAACAATATCTGGCCGGTTGGCCTTGATTGTTTTGTCAGTGTGTATTGTGTAGTCCCATAGAATTGTAACAGGTCCTATCTCCGTAACCGAGTCTGGGTGGTGTTCATACCAGTTTCTTTCAGTTTCCTTCCCGTAGAAGTTGCAGATTTTCCAGTGCAGATATTGGCCCAATCTGTCATGTTGGGTTTTATATTCAGTGGGTGCCAACATCGTGCAACCTGATACAAGATGATCACTTATTATTATTATTATTATTATTATTATTATTATTATTTCTGGAGTATACACATTTATTTCCGGGTCCCAACCGAAGGTCAGAAATGGCATCATGACATTTTCCACAGACCATTTTTTGAGGGAAAAAGCACTTAAGCTGGCACATATTTTATATGGATATAACCCTTCTTAATATGTGAACTGTACATGTAAGTATATTTTTTTGTATTTCTTTCAGGTCTGGGCTTCCAGGATCCCCTTCAATGAGTCCATTGGAATATTTTCCAATCAATCCGAGGGCCCCAACTACAACTGAAATTGTCAATGTCCTCATGCGCCACATTTTTGAGATTTCGATTCCAAGGTTCTTGTATTTTGATAGGTTTTTTGAAGATATTCAAAGATACATTACAATCTCCAGGGACTTCTATGTCAATACGGAAGGCATTTTGTCTTGTGGTCTCTAATCACGATGTCAGGTCGATTAGCTTTGATTGTGCTGTCTCTGTGTATTGTAAAATCCCATAAATTTCTTACAGGTCCTATATCTGTAACCGGGTTATTATTATTATTATTATTATTATCTCTTCTCTTGATTATGTTGACACACACACACACACACACACACACACACACACACACATATATATATATATATATATATAATTCTAGTTTATGTGTCGTGCAGAATATATATAGCTGGCCACTCGTGTTTATACAACACCCACAGAGCCCACCTCTGGTTTATACTGCAACTGCTGAGCAGACCTTAGTTACAGTTTCTGGGAAAAGCGTCTTATCTAGCGCGATCAACAATTTGAACAAGACCAACACTCCCAAACCACGATGACTTGTGAGTTCGTGCTAGCACAGCTATCGACAAGGATTCCATCTCCTCAATTTCACTCACAAGGCTTGGGTCAACCCTTGGTATGGTTTTCAGGCATTTTCCAAAGGTGCCGCACGCTGGAGTCGACCTCGTCAGACCCATAACAATTCGAACCCGGGTCTCGTGCTCAGAATGCGAACGTTCTAACCCCTCGGCCACGTACCCATTTATTCACAGAATGGTATTTACTTGATTCCCACTAAATCAAGAGATGACACAAGGTCGATTAACGTGGGAGACAGTGTTTTTTTTCACTCATACATACATAGGCCACTGGTCAAAATATTGGTCAGAGCTTGTCCAAGCTGGTCAGAGCCTAGTCAAAGCTGGTCATAACTTGTCCTAACAGGATTAAAAAGCCAGTCAAGCTAGTCAAAGCTTGATCGAATCTCAGTCTTCCGCCAAGAAACGATCCATTACTTGTCAAAAACCCCAGCCAAAGGCCGGGACGAATTTATTCACAGAATACATACATACATACATACATACATACATACATACATACATACATACATATAAATTAGATCAAATACTGATTAAAATCCGACAGCATGATAGGAAAGGTCTATCAATGTAACCTGTTTCACTTTCATTAAACTTAATCGGAAAATGAAATATGGCGCAGAAGAGAAAATTCTGGTATTTTATTTCTATTTTCACTGGTTAAGTAGACTTCATGTGTATATGTCTTGTCAACGTTCGTGTCTTGTAGTGTTCATGTGTATGATTCTTGTGTGCTTTGTATTATAATTTTAGTTGGTCTATGAGGGATTTGATAATGTGTGTGTATGTGCGTGTGTGGGGGGGCATTTGTGTTACAACTGCTGTAGCGTAAATTCTTTCACTTGGTACTTACCATTTCACCCACGGGAAACGAATATGGCACAAGGCCGGTTTTATTGTGGGTTTCTCCGAGCCCGTAGGCTCGGCCAAAAAAATAGCCTTTGAAGCCGATTAGACGGGTTCAGGCCCTGTCTACCTCCCCGAACGAAACCTTGCTCTTCGGCAAAGCCTCGTCCGGGTTCCTCTCTGCTAACGCAGAGAGTTCGACAGAAGGCGTGCGCAGTCAAAGACCGCGAGACGCCACTTAAACGCGTAAATTCTTTCACTCCGACACAAAACATACTCCAATCGAAATACGGACACTACCACACAGAAATAAAAAATACTCCCTAGATGCTCAAACGTGCACGTAAACACACATTATCAACCAAATCTTGCATAGATCAACTAAATTTATGATACACATGAACGCTACCTGACAAAATAAATACACGTGATGTCTGTTTAACCAATGAAAATCAAACAACACAAAAATAAATACCAGTATTTTATTTTCTTCTCTATATTTCAATTCTGATGAAGTTTAAATAAAAGCGAAACATTTATGAACTTTCCCTATTTGTTCTTTATCCTATCATGTATCAATATATCAGTCAGTCACGTGTCACACGCTTGGGCGATCATGTATCTTTCGATACATGACTGACGAGGCAGTAGGTTGCCATTTCTTTCTACGGTAGACCGGTTGGCAACAAAGATTAAAGAACCCAGTCTGTCCTTATGGGTTCTTTAACCTTAGTTGGCATACATATTTCTCCCTCATAGCTGGTGGGGATTAGAGATGGATTCATACCTTTCCCAAGGATATTTCCCAAGTGAATATAACAAACTAGACTGGAATTCAAACTCGACTTTCCATGTCGATATCCATTAACCACAACACACATCCTAAATATATACAGAAAAAAATCCAAAATGTTGACGACCAAAACAGTAGTTTTGTCAATATTGCAGTTTTAAGTTTTCATGTCCAAGGAATTAATTAGCCTGTATAGTACTCATTTAAAGAATAAAATTAAATTAATATAAATTTTTCAAGTTTTCTTTTTATGATACAAGTTTTAGGAGAACTGATTAAACTTTTCCATCGATTGAATCATATTTTATTGATATGATATTCGAGAAGAAATCAAAACGAAAAAAGGCGTGTGGTTCGAAAATTATTTAAGGATAAATGTGAACCAAAGAAAGCCATTATTGCGACGACACATTTAAAGAAACCTTTTTGGATGAAGCGATATCACCGACATCGTTCTGTTTTTCCACTATGAATGGAGTAAACATCTTTGACCTAGAATGTATAGAACGTCTTAATCTCTTTTATGTCTCCCATGTTCATCCATTTACCTGTCAATCGACTGACTACAGTTGATGAAAGCAGAAAGGGACATTCTCTCTCTCTCTCTCTCTCTCTCTCTCTCTCAATCATTCTCGTCTTTGGATTTGTTCGTAGCTGATGAAAGTTCAGAACCAACTGTGGTGATTATGTAAAATAAATAGTAATTTATATCTGAAAAAAGCTATTTGGCAAACTTGAATCTTCGTGCTTGCAAAATAAAAAACAACTGCTAAAAAGACAATGATATTACTTTAGCTACCTAACTAACTGTAATTATCTATGTATATTAATATATATATAGTGATTTTCCAAGCGTAGCTGAGATATGGCACAAGGCCGAAATTATGGGGCACTCAGTGAGGATCGAACTCACTACTCAGTCGCAATTGTTCTAGCGATCCAATCTTGCTAACTATTACACCGCCTCGAGGTGCCCCATACCCACCTACATGCATACATAATGTGGCAAACATGGACATTCATGCTTGCAATAAGACAGAGTGTCAAAAGAACGTTTTTTTCCCCTTGATACCACATTTATTTTAATTATCTTTAAACTGTTTATTGCTTTAAAAACTGATGATTAGAATTGTAATAAAACCTAAACATATAATGGAAGTGAATTTATACCATTTTTTGTTCTTAAGAATTTACTACAAAAATATTAAACACTATTTATTAGTGTTTATTTACAAGAATAATTTTATATTTACAACATTCTAAAACCTAATGCAATGCATCATCAACTTGCTTGCAGTAAATTGATTAAAAAGCAATAAAAATAAATCTGTCGACTAAATTGTCGACAGATTTATTTTTTTATATCTCTCTTAGATAAATAAATCTTACTAAGAATTAGAAAGGATAAAAAATTGTAGAGAGCCATGATCATCAATGTCCTGAAACACATGGAAGAGCTATTTGAATAATCTGTAATCTAGACTGGAAACCTCAACTGCATGTGAATACATAACAAGTTCAGTAAATAACCTAAACGTAGGAAAAGAGATAAGACAAAGGTGTGCCGTCTCACCGGATTTATTTTAACTATACAGCGAGAAGATCCCAAGAGAATTAGAAGATCAACCAAGATTTAATATCAGCGGACATAATGTTAACAACATAGACAGTGTACACATGGCTGCTCCACTAGCAGTGTGCACCAAGAAGAAACAGAGATCTGAATCTACAGAGAATATCCTACCTCATGGAAGATAACTCGCCGGTTCGCCATTGCCATCTCTTAAACTTGCTTAATCTTCACGTCAGTGATGGAGGTTGGCGAGCGTCCTCATACTTCTCCGTACATTATGTTTGTCCGGTTAATTTTAAACTTCTGCATCCATTCATAGACAGTCTACACTGCACTGTCGCCATATTGTGTTAAAAAGCTTCCGAAGACATTCAGCCCTTGACACAGCTTTCGAACAGAGAAATCAGGTCTTTGTTTCTCCTTGGTGCACACTGCTAGCAGAACGGCCATGTTCATACTGTAACAGCAGCAAAAAAACTGGCGCGATCAAGCTCAAATTTCGATCACGCGACCACAATAATAACAACTATAAACACTATGAAAAGATATTTTACAATGAAATTGCGGAATTTTTTTTACTGACCTTCGTGTACCCTTCGCGCAGAACTCTTCATTGCCAATTCAAGAAATTCAGATTACCAACACACAAACAGAAAATGTCTCATATCGAGAATATTTAACATTGAACATGAGGAAAAATTAATTGTTTTTAATAATATGTGGAAATCTCCACTTTTACCTGAAGACGGTCGTGAGACCAGAAACACGTGTCGTAAAATTATGTAAAACAAAGCATAATATTTTTTCTAAATAAATCTACATTACAACCAAAAACGTTTGCGGCACCTCTCTTCTCTTCTTTTTAATATACATACTTTTCTCTCGTTGGAACCACTACATTATATTTCTTAAGGTTTAATCTCCCTCCTTCTCTCGTCTGTTACCCCTCTCTTTAGCTCTAACATTTGTACCACACTCTCATACTTACACTCTCTCTAAATTCTGTTTTTTTTCCGGAGTTATTTTTTTCTGTTTCCTTTTTGAATTTGTAGGTCTGGTGAATTGGATCGTATTTACGATTCCAATGGAATAAATTATGACCATGGAATATTAGTGTTTAAGCCTTTTTTATTATATATATATATATATATATATATATATATATATATATATATAAAAGTGAACATAAAGTCAACACGTAGAGGCGACAGTCTGTTTCATACTATATATGCAATCGTCAGGCTACATATGCTGTTATTTTTCTCGGCTATTTATATATATACGGGTTAGTGGTGCATTGTGGGTATTCTATTATGGCGGTTATTTTACCGGAAGTTGCTTTGTTTATTTATTTGGGTCAAATTATATTGCTCGTTTTATTTTTTTTTTTTTATTTTTATTTATTTATTTATTTATTAACGTAGTAAAAATTTGTTTATATCACGTATTTAACAGTTTTGTTTTGGTTTGAGAATTTAATTAAAGCTATTTGTTCAAAATTGAACAAATAGCTTTAATTAAATTAAAAAATTGAACAAATAGCTTTAATTTTTAATAAACAAAGCGACTTCCGGTAAAATAACCGCCATAATAGAATACCCACAATGCACCACTAACCCGTATATATATAAATAGCCGAGAAAAATAACAGCATATGTGGCCTGACGATTGCATATAGCATGAAACAGACTGTCGCCTCTACGTGTTGACTTCTATGTTCACTTTTATATTTACACTGCTCTATCTCTGATATTGAGCACTTTATCCCATTAATATAGCACACCTTAAGACTATATTTCTTTATATATATATATATATATATATATATATATATATATATATATATATATATGGGGTTGTGTCTAATTATTAAAACAGGCAAAAGACCCAAACGGCTTGAAAAGACAAATAGGAAAGTAGAGGGCTCAACGTCGTAATGGCAGAGAAAATTATACAAAACATAATTTTCCGGTGCTGGTCTGATCGGCAACGATTGTCAGTTTCCTGCGTGTGGTAGACACGCATTCATCAGGCATTAGACGTTCAGTGAACTAGGCATTATATCCCGACCTCGTGATTAGGGGTAGTTTGTTGATGACATATATGAAGTACTTACCAACCAAAATCACCGAGAAGGGAAGTCCCAGTGGCCGAGTCTGGAATAGTCACTGAAAATTATATAAAAAAAGAAAACACCAGTGTGTCAAAAAGGTGCTCAATGGCAGAAGAAAAATAACATCACACAAAGATGCATGAAATTCAAGCAGATAAAATGCTTAACAATGCCAGGCAAAAATCCCGTCCAGAGCTTATATCATTAAAACAAAGAAAGAAACCCCATGCGAATCCCAAAGGAGAGAGATAGATAGAGAGAGAGAGAGAGAGAGAGAGAGAGAGAGAGAGAGAGAAACAGAGTAAGGGAGAGGTAAAGCGGAGAGGGGGGAAGATGCAACATGGTCAAATTATAGGGAGAAATACAACATGGTAAAATTGAACCTAAGGTCGTATTTCTCTTTCCATTTAGTCCGTCCGTCTGTGTGTCTCTCTCTATCTAAACACACACACACACACACACACATACAGACACACACACACACATATCTATCTATCTATCTATCTATCTATCTCTCTCTCTCTCTCTATATATATATATATATATATATATATATATATATATATATATATATATATTATATATATATACAAAATATATATATATATATAGCTACAAACACAAATGGAATTTGAAAAATGTTTGTACACACAAACACACAAACACACCCAAACATATATTTAGAGAGAAATATGAGCTTAACTTGAAACTGAACTCTGTGTACACAGAGAAATGTATACATAAGACGTAGATTTAAAAAAAAAATTCTAGGTTCAAGCAAGAAGTGATGCCAAAAGGAATTTCAGACATGCTTGGTCATTTGGTCAGATTTTGGAAAAGTGGGTCGTACCACGGCCTACTAATATATACGATCCCACATGTCACATTTCAGGCTAATTTCTAACAGGCCGATTTGGTTTATATTCAATTTATGTTTGTTTTATCTAAAACATGTTAAAACCATCCAAAAATATACAAACAGGTTGTGTTTTTATCTTTTTAAACAGAAAAGTAATATTAAAAGATTGTAGACAAACAAAAAATTTATTAAGGAATTAAGCAGTAATAAAAAATAACTACAAAAAATACTTAGCAAAAGTTTCTCTACAAATTAATTTTCTTTTGGCCTTTGCTTTTTTTAAAAACATTCTACAATATTTTTTCGAACTTTCGTTTGTTGTAAAATATATTTACAACAATTTTTGCTGTTGTTCTTCTACAACGTTTTGTATATAGTTTGGAAAATTTTCTAGCATGCTAAATCTTGTGAGTTTAGCATTATGTCCATGTATAAACTACTGCGGTAATGTTATAGGAGTTTCATCGCATTGCCGCTGGATGTGAAGATTTGGTCAATGCGAATACATTTTTTATTGGTGGAAAATGTGTTTCAGGGTCAAAGACTATTCTATAAATTAGAATATAACCTTCCTTTTTTTTTTAATTCAAAACCGTTAGGACAACACTTTGCTTCTTCCAACTGCTTCGTATCAGCTGAAATAAAATCATTTTGGACAAGTCGTTGTTTTGATTTGTACTCGAAAAAAAAACAGTTTTCTTATTTTTCTGAATATTCAAATGGACAATGCACGCTAGATCTAATGTCGTTTTCCCCTGAGAGAAGTAGATTCGAATCATGCCGAAGGGTGCATATATTTCTAACAAAATTTCTCAAATATTCACACCGATAGATGTAAATTAATAAATATACTATTTAATAAATAAATAAAAACAGAGCATATATTCAGATATGAGTATCCCTTGAAAATAACGTCTAAAAATAAATTAATATATTAAATATTGTAATAAAAATAAATTTAAAAGCATTCCTATCTCTCGCTTCCCTCTCTAATTTTGACCATGTCTATCACACTAATTCTCACCACTCTCTATATCACCTTACATAAGCTTAAAATTGCTCTTCAAAAGTGTAAGTTTAAATTCATTTTTTCATCCTCGGAAGTGAGGTTTGATGATCCAGAGGAAAAGAAACTTCCTCGTGAAATAAATTATAACAATGGAACCCTAAAGTTGTCTGTTTTTTCTTTTTAAATTATATATATATATATATATATATATATATATATATATATATATATATATATATATTATTCTAAATAAGTAATGAATTTTAAATTATAAATTCTACATATTTTTATCCTTTAAACGTTATTTTCAGTGGATACTCATATTTGAATAGACGTTAAGTTTATTTATCGTTATCGGGGGGATTTTTCTCTAATAAGATTTCTCGAATATACAGGTCGGTAAACGAAAATAAAAACTGTTTAAAAATAAACGGAACATCTACACAAATATGCCTATCCATTGAATGTAACGTTTAAAGTTATTAAAATGTACAATTGAAATAAAAAATATAAAAAATTAAACTTAACATCATACACATTTTACATAAAGTTCTTCGCAATGTGTGAGCTGTATTTTTTCAGTACAATTTTTTTGTTTTTCTTTAAGGCATAGGCTACCAGGATTCCCTTCAATGTGTCTATCGGAACCTTTTCAAATCAATCCGGTGGTTCCAAATACAACTGGACTTATGTTTGCCACAATCTTTAGATTTCTATTTCAAGATCCTTGTATATTGATAGTTTTTGAAGATCTTTAATGATATATTGCAATCTACAGGGACTTCCAAGTCAATAAGAAAGCAAATTCTGTTCTTGTGGTCTTTGATCACGATGTCTGTGCAATTAGATTTGATTGGTTTGTCTGTGCGTAATTTAAACTCTAATAAAATTGTTACAGGTCCAATGTCTGTAACAGGTTCTGGCTGATGTTTGTACCAGTTTCTTACAGTTTCCTTCCTGTACAAGTGGCATATTTTCCAATGCATAAATTGGAACACTGTATCACTCCAAGTTTTATATTCAGTTGGGTGCTAACATTGTGCAACCTGATACAAGACGCTCAATTGTTTCTGGATATTTATCACAGAATCTGCATTTGGGGTCAACACAATTTTTCAGTGTGTGTGTTTGGCAATTTCTAGTTAGAAAGCATTGGTCCCTTGCAGCAAGAATAAAACCTTCTGTTTCAGCTTTCAACACTGCACTACGTAAGCACTTATTATTATTATTATTATTTGGGAATAAAAGAAACAATATACATTTTGCATAACAGGCCCAATGTATGTTTTAAGTTTAAATAAGAGTTTTATTCTTCGGCACTGAATTATAAAACATAATTTTCCAGTAAGTAGAAACTAAGTTGTTTACTCGGGAAGGGAGGAGGAATTGTTTTTCTTTTTCCTTGAGTTCTTTTGCAAGGATAAAAATAGTCATTTAAATGTTGTTTAAAGATGGCTGGAGCATCAACCAATTTATGGGTTGCGCCAAAACCATTTAAGGCATTGAGAATATTATGCTACTGATCCTTTTTACAAAACAAAAACAAAAAACAAAAACAAACAAAAAACCTAATATCACAGACATTTGTGATCTTTGATCACGATGTCTTGGCGATTAATTTTGATTGTTCTGTGTGTATTTTAAAGTCCCATAAAATTATTACAGCTCCTATCTGTGTAACCGGGTCTAGGTAATGTTCATACCAGTTTCATGCAGTTTTCATCCCGTAAAGTTGTATATTCTTCAGTGCCGATATTGACTCACTTCTCTCATGCTGGGTTTTATATTCAGTGGGGGTGTAAACACCATGCAAACCTGATACAAAGAGGGGTCACTAGTTTCTGGATATTTATCACAGAATCTGCATTTCGGGTTAACACAATTTTTCAGTATGTGTGCTTGGTAAATTCTAGTTAGCAAGAATTGGTCATGTGCATCGAGAATAAAACTACGGTTTCAGCTTTTAACCCTTCACTACGTAACCACTGAGGAGTACGGGGTTTGTCCACATCAGTTTTTTCGGACAGTGTATTGACCATGACGAATTTCTGAATTTGATCCATTGCATTTATTTTTGCTCTATTTTTTTTTTTTTTTTAGTTCTTTGCCACTGCAGTAGGTGTGTTATGATTTATTGGCATTTATTTACCCACTTGAAATTCTTTTGTGAATTTATTGGCTACATTTATTGCTGAATAGTTTCGTATTTCCTTCATGTCCATCATCCAGTCTTCTGTAGCTTCCAGGTATCTTTGAAGATATTATTATTATTTCTTTTTTCAATTTTTTTCATAGGCCTACCATAACTACATTCTGTAAGAACATCCTTGGTCCATTTTTCTTTCACATCTGAATATATATATATATATATATATTTCACATCTATATATATATATATATATATATATATATATACGCACGCACACACACACACACACACACACACACACACATACATATATATAATATGACCGTTTTTTAAACAAGAAAATATATCTTGTCTGGGAACCAGTTACATTAAAAAAAATGTGCTCAATACAGTTTAAAAATCGTAAGTGCAAGCTATTTAATATTTTTTAAATAATGAACACGCCAACCATTTCTGCCACCGCGGCTTCCAGCAGTAAATACTTCCTTCAGGCAGTGAAAAGGGTTACTGTGTTTATTATTTTAAATATTAGAGACATGATGATTTATTATGATATATATATATATATATATATATATATATATATATATATATATATATATATATGCAATAAAACATAAAAAATAAACTAAATGAAATCGGTTAGACAATTTACTCAAAACATATATTAAAAAAAAAAATTAATTAAAATTTTCAGCCTTCCTTCGCCTTTATGCGCATGTGAAGTAAACATCACTTTTCTCCAATTTGTCATCGATTTCCCTGAACTATATATATATATATATATATATATATATATATATATATATATACTAGCAGCATGGCTCGGCGTTGCCCGTGCTTGATTCAAAAATCGATCGTTACTTAGAATATTTTTGCCCTTCCTTGCCTTTAAAGGTGTACCCTTTGCCATGCTGATGTTGCTACATGCCTTACTTCTAGCCTATCTGACACTGCGAATTTTTTCTAAGCTCTATACTAAACATTAAATCTGTTACGAAAAAAGAACTAAACAAAATGAACACAAAACGATCAGCTTTAAAAAAGGACTCGTAACTGGAAAAACCGAATGAAAAAAGAATGTTAACAACAAATACTTTTTCAAACCCAACCCAGTTCTGCAGAATCAGAACCAACGTTGAGTTTAAGCAAGCGAATGAGCCAATTGGAGTAAAGTGCCATGCAGATTTAAATTTTTCCCACTTGTGACGAGTGCAGGTATCGATTTTTTGCATTCGTGTCAGTCAGCTGTTGGCTCTCATGCTGGCCAATAGAATCTTCCTGCCTATTCGTGGCAGCCAGCTATAGGATCTCACTCTGGCCAGTAGAAAATGGCCGCAAACTACATGAAAACTGCCGTAGAAGCATGAAAAAATCGATTATTTCCACTATCGATGGGAGTTGGGAAATGCAAAGTCGGTCTTGGCCTTTCCGCTAACTTGGAGCATGTGCATGTAAATTTTGGTGCAAATCCGTCGAAAATTGCGCGTGCACACACACACACACACACACACACACACACACACACACACACACACACACACACACACACATCCTGCCTTTTATAGATAGAGATGAGGGTGAAGGCGGCGAAGTGTTAGCTACATATTAGTTGGGTGAATTTGAACAGTTTTATTTTTTATTCACATGTCAAGTTATCAAAATTTTCCCGTATATCACTGGATATTTTTTACATCCCAGGATGTCAACTTATATGGAAATTAATATTTTATTTACTATCGATTTTATATTTCTTTAACGAAACCATGTTGCGTCTTAAATTCCTCAACCTTGTGGGCAACAACTATATATATATATATATATATATATATATATATATATATGGTCAGTACATATATATATATATATATATATATATATATATATATATATATATATATAATGAATTTTGTAAAATCCTTGCTTGTGTAAATATATTATTACTAATATATGTCTGAGCGCCAACATGTCTCTGGTCTGACTGACGCTTACCTTCCAAGTATCTATTCAAGATATTCAGCGTTAATTTCAATTTCCGAACCTCATACACTCATTTTCGTCCTTCACAATTACTTCATTACATTTTGACAGTGAAGCATTGTCGTTGCGCCAAAAACATACTGCCTCCTCGATCGTCAAGTCGGGGCGAGGAAGGACGAAGTGGAAAGTAACTCCTGAATATTAGGAAACAAGCTGATGGGGCGATCGAGACCCACACGAAATAACATTTCGGGAGACTTTGCTTTTTTTTCTTCTTATTTTGCTTTCTTTGTGCATCTATGCTTGTGTGTTTGCGTTTGTGAGTGCGAGTGTGTGTATGTGTGCGTTTGTGTGTATGAGAGAGTGTGCGCATGCGCGCATAAGTATTCGAATGTTCGTTCCTCGGGTGACAATGGCGTCAGTCTTATTGGGTTCAACGCAAAATTGGCGGCAGATTTTCAATTTATTGCGTCGAAGTCGTGACAAAAGCGCTGTGAAAAGAAGAAAAAGGAATTTCCAGAGAATATCTACCCTGATATCTATCAATCAATGTGCACATCTGATGAGATCGATGTCTTTACCTATCTGTTCATATTATCGATTTATCACTCTCTTAATTGTTCTCAGTCGCTCACTTTTATCTATCTATCTATCTATCTATCTATCTATCTATCTATCTATCTTTCTTTCTTTTTCTCTTTCTCTCTTTCTTTCTCTCTGGCGAAATGTGTGTATTTGTATATCACGGCCAAGCGAAAAGTTACTTGTTCCCATTTTTTTTCAAGATCTCAGATAATAACAGGTTATATTTGTTTTCATCCGGAAGTCATTTGAAGTCATCAGAGGTTATTAAAAAGCACAACACTCCATCTTCTTTCATTTCTAAAGAAATGAAGCCATTTCTCACAATGTGAGATTTAAGACATACAGGACATCTATTTGTGTTATAGGTTATGTGAGATTGACATGGAGGTCATTAGAGATTATAGCATTGTACGACATGCTATCTTTTGTCTAATTAAGCTATTTCTTCAAAATAAGAACTACGACATTGAGTTTGCTTTGATGTGAGATTCTCGGCCTGGTTTCTTAAGTCTACAAGTGAACCTAAGGATTTTAAAAAGGAAAATTAATCCCCTGGAAGATACATCTGCAAAAGAATGTGTTTGCCTTTTTTTTTTTTTTTTTTTTTTTTTTTTTTTTTTTTGCATTATGGCTTAAACTGCTCCAACCCCAGAAACCAACACAATCTGCACTAAACACTTACAAAACTTGAGGGAAGATATGAAAAGCATTTTTTACGATATCATCGATATGACCCTGCCTGAATGGATTATGGGCATGGTCCTTTTTGATGTTTTATGCGAGCAAGACATTGATCCCATTAAAGGTGTAAAACGTCTTGAATGAGAGCAAAATATTGATGGGGAAAATTGAAAGGGAAGAATTCATTGGATAAGATGAAAGTAGAATCCTTCCATAACTTGGCCTTTGGAAAAGTTGATCCATTCTTGCTTGGTTTTCCCGTCACCTGGTTGAGTGAGGCGGGATTTTCTACATCAAGTGATGTACTTACAAAAAATTAAAATAATTTATTGCAGATAGATAAGAGAAGAGACTTACAATTGAAGCTGAACCAACGTTTGGAAGTTCAAAATGACAAGCTGATGGATAAATATCGGAAGCAGTGTTTCTATTACATGGAATTTCTATTTGTGCTTAAGTGGGTCAGAATTTTTTAACAACAAAAATGGGCCACAAGAAAGAAAATGTAGTGAAACACTGCTCTCAAGTAAAGAAAAAAAATGTTTCTGTTCTTATAAATGGATTGGGCTGATAAGGTCAAAATCGGTCTCCCTGAAAGTAATGAGAGAGAGGAGAATTAGTTGACGAGCATATTTTGAAAAACTCCATAGCAGCCAAAATAAAATTAAAAAAAAAAAAAAGAAATTGGCACGTGCCGTTAAAATGGACAAAAAAGAAAATAGAATAGGGGATAATAACCGATCTCTAACGTACTTGGAAATATAGCTTGATAATATCCAAGATCCTTACAGTATCATTGGGCTACCCTGGAAAGGCTTATTAAGACAAAAATTCTAAAACATTCAAGATTAAACTTTCTTTCTTTTTTTTTTTTACATTATTTACATTGTTTGGTCTGTTGTCCTCATATTTATTTCCATATTCACGACGCTTCGTTGTAATCTCCGGCCTTCTTCAGGTGATATACATTGGAATTTCGAACCGAACCTTTTATTTAGTCAACGGTGTTAGATTGCCCTATTTTCACGCTTTATGCCTTTTCTAGTTGAGTTAATGTTACACCGGAACGTACCTATTTCTATTGTAAATAGACTCTCCCACAGATAATAAGTAGTAGTAGTAGCAGCCGCCAGTGGAGCTCAGTGGTGTTGAGTGAGTCAGTCGATGTCGGACATTAAAGTATGAGCCCCACAATTAGATTGCTGCGTCATTAACTATTATTTCAAGTTCCTAACGTCTTGTACGTCGGACCCTTTTAGGACCGACTTAGTGAAATACAAGCCTCCACTGTGAAAACTACTTTACAACAGTTAATAAAGGGAATTAACTGAAACTGAGATATCCAGAAAAGGCATGGCATGTGGAACTAGAACAATTTACACCCGTGGACTAAATAATGGGTTTGGTTTAAAAATTCCAACGTATATCATCTGAAGAAGACCAGGGCGTGCAACGGCTGAAACATCGTGAATATGACAATAAAGATGAGGACAACAGTCCGAACACTGTAAATAATATAAATAGTTAAAATATCTCATCTCAGAAATATAGACAGATTTTTACTTATTTATTTATTTTTTGTTTTTTAAATATACAAAATGGTCCCAAACTACCGAGGCTGCAAGTGGCAGTGAAATCGTAGGATTCATCTTATAACGAAATATGCATTTGAAGAATTAAACTGAAAGCTTCCGTGACAGATTCCTGGTGAGAGTCAGTTGTACACGTCAACTGACACAGTTCCAGACAATTTTCAGACAGTTCATAATCTATTTGATTTCTATGACTCACTTCCTCCCGACAGGCTTCGACTAAAATTTGGGACCCCCATCTTGCTCCTCATAAATCTCAACCTAGCAAAGTAGTGCAATTGTCAAACAGCTTCTTTCCCGTGTCATCGAGGTAACTCTCTCAATTGGGGTTAACAAAAAGGGAGATTTATTATACTTTGAATTCAGCTGCGTTAAATACCCGGTGATGTTCAGCTGTGCCTAAAATAAACAAGGTACAAGGATATCCTCCCAAGATAGCAGGCCTTAATCTGTTTTCTCCATAAGAGTTTCCTTTAGTCAGTATTATATCGATACTTCTAGAGTTGAATACTGGCATTCAATCGGGAAATGTTGCGTATCCAGAACCTCGGTCATTCTAAGACACTCCATCATTTGTTAGGTTTTCGGCATCAGAATATGCTATAAGTAACAGATACTTATTCATGAATAGTGTAGATATTTTTTTAATTCGTTACTTCCTTCAAGCAGAAATAAATTAACATGACATGATTTCTTATAAATGTACATATTTTGTATGGGTAACGCCGGCATCCCGACAAGTGTCTTTTCTCTCTCTCTCTCTCTCTCTCTCTCACTATATATATATATATATATATATATATATATATAGAGAAATACATACATATATATATATATGTGTGTGTGTATATATATATATATATATATAGAGAGAGAGAGAGAAAAGAGAAATATACATATTTATATTTATATATTATATTACACACACACACACACACACATATATATATATATATATATATATATATATATATATATGATCAATACATATATATATATATATGTATATATATACAGAGAGAAAGAAAGAGTGAAATATATATTGATATATTATATTGTATTATATTATATATATATATATATATATATATATATATATATATATATATGAGAAATACATATATATATATGTATGCATATATATATATATATATATATATAGAGAGAGAGAGAAAGATATATATATATATTTATATATTATATCATATTCTATATATATATATATATATATATATATATATATATATATATATATATATATGAAATTAGTGCATTTTAGTTTTAATCTGACATTATTTGTTATTTTAGAAGTTATATTTTAGTGGATGTACATGCATGGAATAGACGCCCAGTTTACATTGTCAAAATCCGTATTCACCAGTTTTTATAAAGAAAATGTATCATATATATATATATATATATATATATATATATATATATATTTAAAGAAAAACAGACCACTTTAAAGCTCCATTATAATAATTTATTTCACCAAAGACTTTTTTTTTCCCTTCATACATAGCTTTCAAAAGGTGAAACGAAAAATGAAATTAAAATTTACACTTTTGACGGGTAGTATTTAGCTTATATAATTTGACATAGAAGGTAGCGAGGGATGGTGTGAGAGACATGGTCGAGTTTAGAGAGGGGAGGGAGCGTTTTGAAATTTATTTTTATATTTCTTTTTATTATAATACTTAATATTGAGGAAGGGAGGTAAAGATCAGACATTGACCTATTTAATCGGTCAACTCAACAGAAATATTATTGGGACAGGAAAAGGAGAAAAAGGGAAACTGAAAAAGTGTGAAGTAAAGAGATAAGAGATGTACTTAAGGTTTTCGGCGGAAGAAGAGGGGTGGTATAGCTTTAGCTATTTAGATAAAAACAGATTTTAACGTTTGATAGTAACTTAAATCTTAAAAAAACTCCACAAATAAATTAATTCAATGCTTGTTAGCAATTTAAATATTCAACTTCTCTACAAATAAATCAGGGATTTAATATAAGTTGAATACTTAATATAAGTTGAATAAACAACAATAATAAAAAAAATAAAAGTTTACTAATAGTCATATTTTAATATTGTGAATGACTGTTAAGGTAAAATCTTTATCAGTTTGAGTCTAATTCATGTATTTAATTTGTAGCTATTTTTAGAAGGGTAATATTTCTTAATTAAAATTTAGGTTTCAAATCAAGATGGAGTAAGATTTGAAGGTATTATCAAAAGATTTCTTTTTTTTCATACATATACCACATACATATTTACGTAGAAATCATATATACATACGCTCATGTACATGTGCAATTACACATATAGCCACATATGTATCGATATAAACCGGTATATATGCATATACATATACAAATACCTACACATACATTCATATTTATACCTATTTAAATTTTTTCCTTAAATTTTACAGTTAACGTTAGGTGGTGAATTAAGTGTTTAAATTTCAAAAAATATATTTAATTTTAATATTTTAACATCACGATTAATAGTTAAGGAGTAACATATTTTAATTTAAATCTAAATGATCACTTCAAATTGAGATTATCTCCAGATAAGTAAAATTTCCAATCTAACAATTCTAATTAGAAATTATTTAAAAAGAAATTAAGATTAAACGTTAATAAAAAAATATCTGTCCTTCCATTAGAACTCTCTCTATATATATATATAAAAAACATACACCCATTTATACCTACATATGCATACCACAATATCTTACAAATATATTCACACATATCACATATATGAACTCATAAATAAATATATTCACACATGAATCGATACATATACATAACTCTAAAATTAAAAATACACATATATATACAAACACACATACCCCATATATATATATATATATATATATATATATACCTATATATATAAAATTAAAAATATATATATATATATACATATATTTACATAAATCCACATATCCATATCCAAGTCCATTTACACATCTGTATACATACAATTATGTATCCGCACACATGTGTAAATACAATCATCTTCAAATCTATGGTTGTAAAAACGCTCTTTCCAATTTCCCGCAGATATTCCTATATATATCTTTTTTTGTTTTATATTTTCCTTGGGGGAAATTGTAGCTTTGTATATCACGTTTTCTGCCATGCATTTTCCTCATACTGGACAATCAGATCCTGCTCTGCAATTACAGGTAGATGTTTCTTTTTTCAATTTATTTGCATTAAGATCCCTTTGTAATTAGTTATTGTGAAATTCCCTAATAATTTTGCTATTGTGAGAGCTTGTAATTTTTTCTACATTGCTCATTCATGAATAACTCATTTTTAGATTCATTTTATTAAACATCTTTTTCAATAGCTCATCTTACTAAAAAAAGGAATCAGCACATATGCTAGGTCACAAAAATCTCCTGAGCCGACCAAGCATAGAAATGAATACTATATCATACAATACCAGTAATAAGGAGTGCCAGAGAAAAGCGATAATAACAAAAAAATTGCAATATGAGCTCTGGTAAAAAATATGCACTGATAACATAACGGAGGGTGGTAAAGAAAACCAAAAGGAAAAGGCGGAAAAAAAAACAGACGAATTTGTCAACAGGGGAAATCTTCCTAGAGTTTGAACCGATAGACGAGAGTCAACTAGATTTTTTTTAATCGAATTTACCTCAAGAAAGGTAGCAAAGCTACTAAGACAAGAGGTTACTGGGTGTGAAAGCTTTAGAAAACAGAAAACATTATGAAGGAACGGGAACAATAAAAGATTAATTAGGAAGACAGTAGATAACGATTGATATTGCATTTAAATTTATCGAAGTTGTCCAGAAAGCATGGGGCTTGAAAGGGAGAAGTACGAGAAAAGGAACTGTTAGCATAGAACTTACGGTTACATCGAGCCAATTCAACTGACGAGACCATGTTGCCAATGTAGTACTGTATTTAAATTCATAAAGTTTAGGTACCATAGCGAATATTTACCCTGAAAGTATTTATTGAAAAGACACAGGGAAGCAACTTTACGGTGGTGGTAAAGTGACTGATGGAGAGATGCCAGGTCGGGACCAATAATATTGCTGATTCTCCTTTGGATTTTATCAGGAATCACTAAATAAATAGCAGAAGCACTGAACCATATATGGCAGCCATATTTTAAGAATGGGCGAATAGTACACTCTTCCAATCTAACAGAAATTATATTTGGCTCAGTAAGGACCTAACTTAAGAACGTTTAGAATTTAGATTACCCTTCTTGTTCTTTTCAGAGACAGAGTACACAATGATTAATCATAAGTTTTATGTGGAATTAATTTATGTATCTCAGAATTATCTCCCTTTTCCAACATCTAAACCACGGGTTAACTTTTATTTGTCCATGTTCAAAGTACTTGAAACGGTCATTTAAGGTTGACTGAATCAGAAATTGCATTGCAAAAGAAACAGCAGTAGCCTAACAGTTAGAATCTGCCAATCTCTGGTCCTAATTCCTCACCGAAACATGAATCCGTCTTAAGTTAAGAGAAAAATCCTCTAGTCACTTCCGTTCAGCAAACAAAGTTCAAAACACTCGCTTAAACCGCCGGCTCAATTTTCTTCTAATTCCCCGCGTCTTTATCAAACTTTGTCTTAATTTATCTTGGACAATTTAAGACCCGAGTTCCATGTCTACTGCCAGGCGGAGGACCCCTCTTCATTGGACTCTAGGAAAATCCCCAGACGCAAGAGACAGAGGACTAAGATATTAAGCTGTTTAGAGACAGCAAGGAAACAGACAGCATGTCCCGGACGAGCAAAACGATTGACAAGGATTAGCAATAAGTGGATGGTTGGTTAAACTGAATGATGGCGTCATGCTTGATCCATCCACCCTTACGTAGGAATGGTCGATGGATTGTTAGTTTGTGATCGACTTCCGGTTTATATTTATTTGCTTGAGTAGTTTTTATTTTATAAATTTTACTTTGAAAATATGCATTCTCTGATTTATGGAAGGGTAAACTTGCAAAATGTTAGCTTTATAGATAGATAGATAGATAGATAGATAGATAGATAGATAGATAGATAGATAGATATAGACAATTTCTATAAAGACAATAATTTAGAGAGATATTAACAGGATAGATAGATATAAACTGAGATAGATATATTTGAAGTGAGAGATAAAAGATAGATAGATAGATAGATAGATATGAACAATTTAGATAGATATGAACACCGTAGATAGATAAAAACTGAAACATATATGAGCTGAGTTAGATATAAAAGATGAAATAGATTAAAAAAAAGAGATAGGCAAAAAAGACGAGGATAGATAGATAGATAGATAGATATGAACAATTTAGATAGATATGAACACGGTAGATAGATAAAAGCTAACTGAGACATATATGAACTGAGATTATAAAAGATAAAATAGATAAGAAAGAGATAGATAAGTAAAAAAGACGAGGATGGATAAAAAAGAGATAGATAGATAGATAGATAGATAGATAGATAGATAGATAGATAGATAGATATGAACAGACTGGGATAGATAGATGCGAACAGACTGAGATAGATAGATAGATAGATAGATAGATAGATAGATAGATAGATAGATAGATAGATAGATATGAACAGACTCTATATAGATGGATTGAAACGAACAGACTGAGATAGATAGATAGATAGATAGATAGATAGATAGATAGATAGATAGATAGATATGAATAGATAGATAGATAGATGAACAGACTGAGATAGATAGATAGATAGATAGATAGATAGAGGAGATAGATAGATAGATATGAACAGACTGGGATAGATAGATGAGATAGATAGATAGATAGATAGATAGATAGATAGATAGATAGATAGATACGAATTTGTTAAGACACAATTGGAGGAACTGAGAAATTTATATACAAACTGCGACAGACAAGCCGAGAGATAGAAAGATGTGAAGTGAATTTGATAGATAGATAGATAGATAGATAGATAGATAGATAGATAGATAGATATGCTACAATTTGTACAATTCCCGTAAGTGATCGCAAGTAGTTATTGTATGTTTACAAATGGTATATCATTTGATGTTTGCAACTACGTCTCTTGATAATGCGTGTTATATCTTTCTGCATAAAAAAGACATTTTGGTCACACAATATTAATGTGACATGTAAACATGAAAATAAGATGCTTTTTCTTTCTAAACAATTTTCTAACTTCCTTTATGATGAGAGCGCTTAATTAACTTTCAGGTAACAAGATCTGTGGCTATTAGCAAAGAGTCGGAACGTTTTAAGTTGCTCCATAGCCGTTTTTCCATTCTCAGTCGAGGTAACCGCAGTTTGTCAGAAGTAGAAACACTTACAGGGAAATTCCATTTATCGGTGACGTCACTGTCGACAGTTTGACAAATAAAAGCTGTCGTTAACCTTAGATGGCGACACCTGACGGCAAGCTGTCTTGATGGGATTCTGTTCTTTCATCTTAGAGTTTGATTTCTAATTGTCTTCGCACAACGTCTGATCACCATATAAAAGAAATAAAATAAAAGGAATAAAAGGAGAAAAAATAAATGTTTTATATTGAAAATAAGACGAAAGAAAAATATAATCATATATGAATACGAAATATTTAACCGTATTTCCTTTAACCTTGAACTGAAAAATTGTCTGTCTACGAAACGTTTTAAACAACCAGGAACACAAATAATGAATAACACTCTGGTTTCTTCATCTTCTTTTTTCTTTTCTTCTTCTTTCTCTCCTTTTTTTTTTCCTTCATTTCTTTTTCTTTCTTTGCCAGTTTTTCTTTTTCTATTCTACGAATTGATGTTATGTTTTTAACTTTTTACTTTATTTTATTTCACGTCTCTCGGTTGGTTTATACTTTGCTTTTTTCCATCCTAAATAAAGGGAATGTGCCTTGTTATGTTCTCAGGCCAGTACGCAAAATAAGCGGGTATCCACTAAAAAATAACTTGAAGTAAGAGAATTAAGTCGGATGAATAAAGTAAAATCCATTAAATCTTTAGAAATTGCTTTGTTTACGTTTCGGGTATGACCGGTCAAAGGTCACTGCATCAGACAGTGGTTTCCCTACAAAAGGGGGAACGCAAATACTGCACGTAAATACATATATACATATATATATATATATATATATATACATATACATATATATATATATATATATATATATATATATATATATATATATATATATATATATATATATTGGTTTAAGATTCAATTTACATTACATGAATCATTCATACAAAAACAGAGATATAGAAGTTAATGATTTAAATGGCGAGAATACATCTTCGCAAACAAATTAATAATATACGTTAACCCCCAAACCTGTATATGAATGTTATGATCCCTGTTTTTTGTATGAATGATTCATGTAATGTAACTTGAACTGCACCACATACTTGATATTAAAATAACTGATCCGACGTGCAACTTTCGGATAATAACTGTCACATTCTTGTATTTATTGAACAATTTAGTTCATGCCACATTGACTGAAAAACCTACCAGTACAAAAGAATTTTCTATTACCATATTAGTACAAAAACGCACAATCTTAAAATTTAAAAATTCAACCTCAGCGTTGCGACTGCACGCTCCAAAAAAAATTCTTACAATTAACAATAACACATTTCTAAAAACATTTTTTCGGATTACATCTATTTTCGTTGTCCTGTTATTACCGAGAAGTAAAAAACAAAAACAAATCTATTTCCATACCTGATGATGTCTGTAGGAACAGACGAAAGCTTGTAAAAAAAAAAAAACTAAAAAAGACCTTATGCAACTGGAATTTATAAACAGGGATCATAACATTCATATACAGGTTCGAGGTTAATCTACTTTATTAAATTTGTTTGCGAAGATGTATTCTCGCCATTTAAATCATTAACTTCTATATCTGTTTTTTGTATGAATGATTCATGTAATAATATATATATATATATATATATATATATATATATATATATATATATATATATATATATAGAGAGAGAGAGAGAGAGAGATGTAAAGATGTGTTTAGTAATCAGTATGGATAATTTAGGGGAGGCTATAACCGAGAGAGCTCAATGGAAAACGGAGAAAATATTAGTACACACACACACACACATTTCGTTCTCGATGGTGAGGAACAAAGATATATATATATATATATATATATATATATATATATATATATATATATATATATATATATATATATATATATGTGTGTGTGTGTGTGGTTTGAGTATATAATCTAACCGATTTCATTTAAATTCTGTTTTTCTCTTTTTTGTTTATATCATTTTTGTTATTAAACCCTAAAATCCATAAAAATATAAAACCCAATGTAACCCCCATATTTCAGGAATAGACAGCGCTCCTCATAAAGTGGCGAAAGCCATAACAAAAAATTTTAACTCCTCTCCTTAGAACAATCAGTGCCTCACATAAAAATACAAGCAACCCAGTTCAAAAACCAAGGGAAATAAATATGACTGATAAACTCATGGCCAGATATCTAGATATGAAATCCCTTTACACCAACGTCCCGGTTGAAAAATGCTTAAATCTCTTTTAAAAAAAAAACATCTAATGCAATAAAAAAAAATAAACATTCCCCTACCAACAGCTAAAATAATAAAAAATCTTTTGTCCCATCACCAATCAATACTATTACACATTTAACAATATTTTTATAAACAAAAATATGGATTACCAATGTGATCGTGGACGGATGAAATAGAATTTCTCAAAGCTGGTCCTTTCCAAAATATTTTACCTAAACAAACAATCAATATACTTCCGATATATTGATGATACTCCATTAATATATTTCCGTGATACTGATTTAACTGATCTTGTAGATAAACTAAACAAAGTCGAACACAATAGAATTCACATACGAAATAGAAGACAATAGGCTTCCATTTCTAGATAGCATGATACACCGAGTTAAAAGTAGCTTAAAACTAAGTATGCAGTGAAAATCGAGTAATAGGAATTTTATTATAAATTTCTATTCTAACAACAAAATAAAATCCGGAAAAATCGTCGGAATCTACTTAAGAGCACTCAGAAATTCTTGCTCCCAGTAGTATTTACATGAAGTGAAGAAATATATTAACAAAACCTGTCAAATCTAATGAATTATTTATATATATATATATATATATATATATATATATATATATATATATATATATATATATATTGTTCTATCTACTAACTCTATCCAAACTACAATCGAATAAAATTTATCTAAATTCAGCATACAAAACAAAACAATAAGTTAATATTTGAAGGAGAAATTTACTCTATTACTGTCAGGATTTCCACAACGAATACATCGGAGAAAATTTAAATAAAAGCTTATAAGGAATATTTTATAAAACAACACATTAAATGGATTATTTGCTCATTGACACGAGACTGACCATAATTTTGATATAAAAAGTGTTACTCAAATTAAAATACGAAAATGTTTAGAAAATGCTTTAATTTTTAGATCGTTCACGTGGCATCCAGGGTCTTACAACGGTTTACCATTTTTCGTAGATTTTCTATTATCGCAATGTGTGATTTTTTAATAATTAAAATGATAGAAACATAAACAAAAAGAAAGATTATGTGAATGAAACTGGCTAGATTATATACCTAAACACACACATATATATATATAGAGAGAGAGATTAAAGGGGATTTGAATAATTATAATTAATTCACCGAGTCTAGAAGTATCCTCAACAGAATGAAATGAAAGGTCCTCTATTTGGGACTCATCAGCAGTGCACATCCACTATCGAGAATCGAAACCAGACCGTTACGATATAACGCAAGCGTCAAACCTACTGGACCAACACCCGATTCTACTTATACCGCCGGACGGTGCCCCCATGAGTCACGACGCACAGTCTGTTCAGTCGACTCGGATGAGTCACACGACAGAATTTGTGAAGAGCTGGTGCTATATTGAGTCTGGTTTATTACCTTACCGTCACCGAAATCCGTTAGTCCAGTCGGTATGACTCTTGCATCATATTGTAACGGTCCGGGTTCCATTCTCGGTAGTGGCTGCCGGCTGCGTATTGACTCTCGTTCGTGTGCATCAGTAGGCACAAGCCCATTCCAAAATACTGCCTCCATCCTGCTTCACAGATGAGCTTCTCTGCTTTCGAATCATAAATAGATCCTTTCTTTCTCCATACTTTGATCTTTCCATCACTTTGGCAAAGATTCATGTTGGCCTTTATCAGTCCATAAATCTTTCTTCCTGAACTTTGTCGATCATCTCTGAATTTCCTTGCAAATTCCAATCTGGTCTACCGATTCTTACTACTGATGACTGGTTTGCTTCTTGGGGTATGGCCTTTATTTGCTCTCGAATTTTCTTCGAACGGGGAAATGTGAAACTTTCACCCCTGTTTTGTGGAGATTGTTGGTGATGTCACTGACTACCCTTTTTTTTATCTCACAGCTCTCAAAATGTTTCTGTCATCAACTGCAGTTGCTTTTCTTGGCTGACCTGTTCTATATCTGTTGCTCAGTACAACAGTAGTTTATTTCTTTTTCGGGGCGTTACAGATTGTTCTGTTGGCTATGCCTAATGTTTGTCCTATGGCTCTGATAAATTTTGCTTCTTTTCTCAGCTTCAAAATAGCTTGCTTTTCTCCTATAGACAGCTCTTTCAACTTCATGTTGGATTATCCTTTTTAACAAGAAATGCAGTTTTTACATATGAAACCCAAGGCTAAGCCCAAGAGTAGTCATTCAGAGCTATTTAATGTTTAAGCAATCAATCTAAAAGGCAACACCTGGGCAACAAGAGACAAATGTGTTCCAAAAATTTTGCTCACTTGAAAAATGATTGGGTTCAAACAAATGTTAGTATGCCCTGAGTTGTTTAACGCATCTAAATGTAAATACCAGGGAATACAATTTGAAATTGTGAACTCTTGTCTCATATTTATCTTCTGATCTTGAACCCAAATTAATTCAGTGGACATTAAAACAAAGGAATTGGCATTGTTGTTCGAATAATTTTGGTGTGGTCTGTATCTATAATTACCTGCGTCACTAATTCAGATTTGACGAAAGGTATATCTGCTCAATTTCGTAACCGAAATGTAACCAAAGCAATTTCTAAAGTGTTAATGCTTTTTATTTTGAAGTAGATATAGTTTGGTTACATCGAACGTTATTTTTGGTGGATGCACGTGTTAGAGTAGACGCTTCGTTTTATTTTAAGCAGTATTTATTTCGTCTAGCGGCCTATAAAATCGAGTAAACTTATTAAAGAAATGTGCCCTCCGATAGGATTCGAACCCATGTCCCCTCTCCAGCATATATAAATTTCGGCAACACAATAAAAAATTAGACAGACCTTATAGGTTCTTTTTAATCAATTTTTTTTTAGTTGTTGCCTAAATGTACCTGATATATATATATATATATATATATATATATATATATATATATATATATATATATATATATATATATATATATATTAAGAAATGGACAAGGTCCGACAATTTATTTATTAAAGACATTTTTATTTTTAATAAATAAATTGTCAGACTTTGTCCATTTCTTAATATATGACGTCATTTGTTTACATTTGATACGCCAGAGCAATTATGAATGTACGAGATTCATGGAAGATTGAAGTTTATAAGCAGTAAATTCGACCTTGTCTACCGAACGATTCTTTGTAGCCATTCAGGCCGGTAAATGTTATTTAATACTGTTTATCATAAACAGAGCATTTACTTAAATACTTGTATCTATAAAAACAACGTTAAACATAAAAAAATATCTTTTATATATATATATATATATATATATATATATATATATATATACAAATCTCTTAAATACTTAAAATGTGTGGGTGAAACATGTAGGTCCGTAAAATCTCGTGTTTTCGAACATAAACGAGATATTCGCCTCGGAAATTTAAACAATGCTTTAGTTGTACACACATCATTTCGATTTTGATTCCGTAAAGATTTTAAAATATTTTCATAATAAAAATCTTAGGCGGATTTATGAAGCGGGCATAATATCCATCTCACGCACGGTGAATACTAGACCTGGCTTCTTTAGTATTTCCCCTTTTCTAGCGAAATTAATGCTCGACAAGCGTACATATAACTTTTAGATCAAAATAGAATTCTTTTCATTTTTCATTCAAAATTCTCAAATTTTAGGATTACTTTTTCACAGCGTTGCCCTCGTGACGACAACGTGACCATGTTTAAACGGAACGCTGATCTTATAAAACTTTCAGTTATCTTTTTGGATAAGTCTTGTTCTTTTCATTATTAGAATTGTATATATATATCATCATTAAAATTTTTATGGCATGGGGCGCGATTTTGGTAGGTCTCCCTTGAGAGCACGTGGTATTATGGTGGTTGAAGGATTGTTTGGTGATGGACGAGTTCTTTTGGTGAATGGGTAAAATGTAATGTACGAATGGGTCGCGAATCTGATTAGCTAGGTATAAGATAGTTAGTGTTGACCAGCCTCTACCCCTCCCCTTTATTGGCCTCGTGCCACAATTTATACTTTTTGTACGAATAAATATCAATCTTTTTCTTATGTACATCGTCTTTGTCATGTTGAATTGATAATGTTAATTATATTTTATGAATATGTCTTGAAGATGGTTTATTAGACCGAAACGTCCGACGTTGACATATTAACATTAAAACAGCATAATTGCATATAAGGATTTTTGTTTGTTTTTACCGTATATATTTTTTTTTATTCATATATATATATATATATATATATATATATATATATATATAAAGCATGTATCAGCGAGAAATAGTAGTTCAGGGTCTGTGACATGTCAAAGGAAACAAAAATATCGAAGGTTTACTTCTCCCTTTAAATAAACAATTCATGCCACTTACTTTGCGTGTACGAATTCGTAATATAAAAAAAGACCACCACGTGGTGGGTGGTAGTTTCTAAGCAAAGCACGAAGACATGGAGGGAACCAAATTTGGCGGGGGGAAGAGAGGATGATCTCTCTCACCCTCTATCCCGGGGAAAACTGGGTAAAAATGGCAAGGTCAAACCAAGGGAAAGGGTTGAGAAGGAAAATGACCACTGATCGCCAAAATAAACAAACGTTTTACTTTTTTTTTTTTTTTTTTTTTTTGACGAGAATCTCAGGTTTTCGGTTCAGTGTCAGTTTCCTGCACAGATGCCGTGTGCGTGACCTTTTCATCTAGAAAATTGTGTTGGCATGAAATGGCTGGGTGCGATTCATGCAAGGAAAATATTTTCGAGGACTCCTACAACATGTTCAGCTAAAGATTGCTCTTTTAAAAAACAAAAATGGAACTCAATAACATTCACGTCTTTATTAGTTTCCCAAAGCACATTCTGTTTAGATCTTTCTCTCTCTCTTTATCTTATATATATATATATATATATATATATATATATATATATATATATATATATGTGTGTGTGTGTGTGTGTATATATATATGTGTGTGTGTGTGTGTGTGTGTGTGTGTGTGTGTAAAAGAAAAAAAATAAAATTCCAGCGTTCAAAACATTAATTTAAAACAGGGCTCAATACAAAAGTAGAACAATAAATATCTATTATACGCTGTTACATTAGAAGATGTAAGTAATTACTAAAAAATTGTGCATTTTGTTTCGACGTTTAAATAAAACGTCTCTTCTGGTAATTAACAATGATGGTAATAAACGATCTTAATTAAAATTGCAATTTAAGAAACATTTTGCCTTTCTTTTCTTTCCTCTTCCATTTCGTTTTTTTTTTTTTATTCCTTATTTTCTTTCCTTTTCCTTTATCAAAACCATTTTTACCTTGTATGGAAAATTTTCCAAAAACGGAAAATGAAGTGATGTTTCATAATTTACAATTTTAAATAAGATCATTTATTGCCGTCATTGTTAATTACCTGAAGAGATGTTTTATTAAACGTCGAAAAAATGTGCAGTTTTGTAGTAATCACTTACATGTTCTAATGTAACAGTGTATAATATACCTATATATATATATATATATATATATATATATATATATATATAAAAGAAATATGTTGTAGTGGTTCCAACGAGAGAAAAGTATGTATATTAAAAAGAAGAGGGGTGCCGCATTGTTTTATGACCCTTCACGCAGAACTCTTCATTGACAATTCTAGAAAGAAAATTCGGATTGCCAACACACAAACAGAATGTCTCATATCGAGAATATTCCACATTGAACATGAAGAAAAATTAATTATTTTTAATAATATGTAAAAATCTCCACTTTCACCTGAAGACGGTTGCGAGACCAGACCAGAAACACGTGTCGTGAAATTATGTAAAACAAAGTATAATATTTTTCTCAATAAATCCACATTACAACCAAAAACGTTTGCGGCACCCCTCTTCTTTTTAATATTAATATATATATATATATATATATATATATATATATATATATATATATATATATATATGTGTGTGTGTGTGTGTGTGTGTGTGTGTGTATTTAATTTTAGGCATTTAAAACAACATGGCTGGCCGCATACACAATTCCGGAAAATCCTTGTTGAAAACACAACCATACTTAAGCATGAAAACAATAAACAAAAATTAAAAATTCTTGAAGTTATTTACATAAAACAGTTGACACCTAACCTGAACAAAATAAACTATGAAATCTCCACAAATATTAAATGCCTATAATTGATAACTGAAGCCATTGGTTTATATCAACAGCTTCCCATACTTAAAACTTCTCGTTTTCACTCTCGCGTGGTCATGTGTGATGTCATGAGCTGCGGTGCGATTTTCGCTTATAGCGTCTCGTATGCACGAGTTTGTCGTTGTTTGGAAATTTTCCATGCAAATAAAAATAGACTATCATTAATATTTTGCCCGTGTATTGGTTAATATATTGTAATGTAACTGTCATCTTATGTAAGCCAAAAGCTTAGATAGGATTAAAGAATGTATATCAATATGACGATTTTCTTTCAGCTTTTAATAATAATGTTATTAAGCTTATCAGACGATATGAAAAGAATTTACATAAAATAATTAGACAAAACGTGTCTATATTATTTTAATGAATATATATATATATATATATATATATATATATATATATATATATATATATATATATATATGAAATGAAATGGCTGTGAACGTTAAAATTTATATATTATTTTCGTTCTCAATACATTCGGATATATATATATATATATATATATATATATATATATATATATATATATATATATATATATATAACGATGTCAAAGATAGTATGAAGATAGTCACTGAGAGAAAAGATATTTAAGGCAAGCTGTCTTTGCAATAAAGTGTTCAATATCAAAGAGGGAAAGCATTAATAGAATTAAAATCAGTAAAAGGTTTGTCACTTAACTGATTGATATTAATTTCAGCTTCCCGACTCCAGAGTTTCGTAGACGGAGCAGTCCGACAAGTCGTCATTGGGTAACATCAATTGACTGCTTATTCTTTTTCTGGGTCAGGGTCGCCCTGAGAAGAACAGTCAATTACTCAGTAAGGAGTAGACGGACGGGTCCGTCTGTGAATCTTTGGAGCCGGGATGCAGAAGTTAACATCAATCAGCTAAGTTATAAACGAGCTTACTAATTCCATTACTGTAAAATTCTTTTGGCTTTGATTCGAAGAACTCAAAGATGTCAGTTTTAACCTCTTCCAGTGTTACAGAAGCTGTTTCTTCCAAATGATTCTGTAAGATACGAAACAAATGGTAGTCTGAAGGAGCAAGATCGAGAGAATAAGGTGGATGAGGAATTTTCTCCCAACCAAGTTCTTCGCTCTTTTGTGACGTGATTCTTGCTGTGTCGGGTCGTGCATTGTCCTGATGAAACATCACCCCTTTTCGATTCACTATAGCAGGTCTTTTTTTTCCTCAAAGCTTGGTTCAAACGCTCTAATTGCTGACAGTATATTTGAGCTTTAATTGTTGCATTAGGTGGTAAGAATTCAAAGTGAATTATTCCTTGACGATCCCACCAGATTGAAAGAAGAACCTTTTGCCCATGAAGTTCCCTTCTTGGCTGTGGCTGGGGTCCTTCCCCTTTACCAAGCCACTGTCTACGACGCTTAAAATTTTGATAAAAGATCCATTTTTCGTCGCCAGTCACAAGTCTATACAAAAAAGGTGAAACAATTTGGCGAGAATGGAGAGAAGAGCAGATGTCAACTCGGGATTTGAGGTTGTTTTCAGACAATTCATGAGGCACCCATTAATTTTCCAAGTTTAGGAACTTTTCCAAGTTGTTGAAGATGACAATGAACAGTTGTATGGTTTGAACTGGGAACCACTGCCAATTTCTCAACCGATAAAGCAGGATTTTCTTCAAGGGCTGCTTCAAGAAGCTTTTCATCAAACTCAACTGGACGTCCGGTTCGATCTTCATCTTCAAGGGTGAAATCTCCATGTCTGAATTTTGCAAACCATCTTCTGCAAGTTTTTTCATTCACACATTCCTCTCCATAAACTGAGTGAATGTTTTAGCCGCTTCGGCTGCTGAGTTTTTTTCTTGAACTCATAAATCATTATGTGCCTCAAATGATTCTTTTGGCTACTTCCATGTTTGCAGGTTTTAATCAAACAAAATTTAATTTTATTGTTCTCTGAAATAAAATTTGATCAGTTTAAATGCATCTAAACATAAAAATAATGTTCAGCTCCATTAGACATTATAAAATACTCTTTAAATTTCGTTCATTTTAACAAAAAGTTAAAATTCGGACAGAATTTATGGGATGACCTGATAGTAAGGTAATGAAAAGTTTGGTAATCCGTATAGATAATTCCAAAGAGGATGTAATCCAGAGAGCTCAGTGTAAGAACAGAGTAAATATTAATTAATTAAATTAAAAAACAGATCACCTTAAGGTTCTATGACTATAATTTATTTCCACAGAAAATATATTTTTCGTGGTTCATCATGTCATATCTCTAGTCAAAAAGTAATTTGGTTTACAAATTTACATGTTTTTATTTCATTTTTAAATACAAGTTATTATATATATATATATATATATATATATATATATATATATATATATATATATATATATATATCGAGAGAGAGAGAGATTATGAATAAAGAGAAAAGGAAATCCTCTCTTTGCTGACGTTATTCGTCCTCTGATAGACCTTGGGATTTTATTTAGCCTCAAGTATTTATAAACAGAATTAAAAATAGCATTAGTTTTACATACTTTTTAAAATTAAGAACGCTCATAAAAATATATATGAAACGAATTGAAAGTTTAGAAATTCTAAATTTGATGAAACGAAAGTACAAGAAAAATGGTTTACGGTAATTATAAATATCACAATAGTTCTTATTAACAAAACATAATCTAGCAAAATGTTTATAATGTGTGACTTTTTGAAACTAAAAGAACTGAATGGCACGATCTGCCACCGTATTTCATAATTTAGAAAAAGTAGACGACAGGAATTTCATCCATCCATCCATGACAGCGACTTTCTTATCTATTTCTTTGCTTATCACTTTCTTTCTATAATTCTCTAAACATTTTCTAAGAAATTGAAGTTTGGAGACAAGGCAAGCAACTTCATTACAGATGAAAAGCGATCACTGAGATACGATACAGCTGTCTTTGCAGAATGGCAACTGGCATTGTCTTACTAAAAGACTGACGATTTCTTTTCATCTGTATACGTCGCTTTGGGATGAAACTGTTGTTCTAGCATCTCTTGTTACTTTAGCACTGTAAAAGTTACGTAAAAAAAAAATAACGAAACAGGCCTACCAAACCAACGGTGGGACACATTTTCCAAACTTCTTAATTTTCACTAATGTCTGCAAGCCAACATTAGTAAAACTTCGCGTTCAGGCTGGTTAAATATTTAAACCAAATCTTCTGTCTCTCGTTTAGCTTCCCTTCCGTTGTTCTATACATACGTTTGACTTTCTTTGTATCATTCAATATATATATATATATATATTAAGAAATGGACAAGGTCCGACAATTTATTTATTAAAGACATATTTTATGTTTAACGTTGTTATTTTATAGATACAAGTATTTAAGCAAATGCTCTGTTTATGATAAACAGTATTAAATAACATTTACCGGCCCGAATGTCCGAGAAATTTTCATAGAAAATATTTGTTTACATTCGATACACCAGAGCAGTTATGAATGTACGAGATTCATGGAAAATTGGAGTTTATAAGCAGTAAATTCGACCTTGTCTACCGAACGCTTCTTTGTAGCCTAAGCGGTAAGGCACGTCAGCGTATATGACGGTTCCGTATAGGATGCAGGTTCGAATCCTGTCAAAGAACGAATATTTTCTATGAAAATTTCTCGGACATTCAGGCCGGTAAATGTTATTTAATACTGTTTATCATAAACAGAGCATTTGCTTAAATACTTGTATCTATAAAATAACAACGTTAAACATAAAATATGTCTTTAATAAAAATATATATATATATATATATATAAGACTCAAGGGGTTACTGGGTGTGGGAGAATTAGGAACAGAAATATTAATAATGAGCGGGAAGAGAAAAATCATGAAAGTATTTACAGAAAAGGCAGAGAGAAGCAACCTTATTGTGGTGGGAAAGCGACTGAAGCCGAGACGCCAGATCAGGACCTATAATATTGCTGATTCTTTGGATCTTATCAAGGAGATCAATAAATAACAGAGGCACTGGACCATATGTGGCAGCAATATTCTAAGTATAAATGAATGGTAGACTCATAGATATTATTAAGATAGATTCTGGAGAGAAAAACTATCTCGCAAGACACAGTGAAGTTTCTTAGCAGCTGACACAGCAATAGTTTAAATATAATATTTCCACTTCATGTGGAATGAATTAAATTTCTGGGAGTTCGCTATATATATATATAACAAATGTACTGGGCGATTTCTTTCGCCCTGTTTTTTCACCCACCGAGTTTAAATAAGTTTAATATATATATATATATATATATATATATATATATATATATATATATATATATATATATATATATATATATATATATATATATATATATAATTTTCCAGTAGGATAGAATCCAGGTAGAACGTCCAGGACTGAGTAGAAATATAATATAAAAGACTCAAACACTGATATTCCATGGTTATAATTTATTATATTGTAATCGTAATCACGATCCAATTCATCAAACCTACAAATTAAAAAGTCTGATGAATTGGATCGTGATTACGTTTCAATGTATAATTATAACCATGGAATATTAGTGTTTGAGGTTTTTTTATATATATATATATATATATATATATATATATATATATATATTCACGTTCCATTTCGTTTTGATTTTATGGTCAGTTGGATGTTGTTTTTCGCAAGAGGATTTCATGAGTCACGCAGTGAGAGTCGTGCTTTCTTATATTTATTTAAGCTTCGATGACGATCTGTAGACATATAATCTTAACAACTTTTGTTCAGATATTTACTGATTAAATGCATCATTATTTATGCTTCTAATGATGTTATCTCTCATATTTACAATAGCCAAAATAAACACGCTATAATTTACCTTTGGCAATGCGATTCTATTCATCAACGAAGCATAAGCTTTCTATCAATAGTTTCATCACGTCTTTCCAGCGATTGCCTTGAATGAGAGAGTAGGGGTACTTTTTTCTTTCACGGATGGTTGGAACTTAATTCCCATTGATGGAAATTTGATTTCTCTAACCGCTCCCTTTTTTTAATGATTGACTGTAGCAGGTTTAAATTTCAACCAAATGAACGAGATTTTTCATGTGGGATTTGAAATCGGAGAAGCCAGATGAAACGAGGTCTGAAACTCTAGAACTAATAAATTTTAAATTTCACACTTTTCGACTTTTTGATCGATTTTTAAAATAAGCGACGCTAATTTGGACAACTAATGAGAAGAACGTACTTAGAATTCGTTAGATCTCAGTTTTCATATCTAAATCCATCTCGTTCTTTGTAGCCGAAACTGGCAACCCTCTGTTCATCATTGATCATAATGTTCTCCGGACTGAATGACTCTTTTATCAATACGAAAAGCAATAGTAAAATTAACTCACTCATGATACCGATGTCTAAATTTTCAGATGCTGTAAAATATTCAACTTTTGATCTCATATTTGAATTACATTCTATGTACACACTTTAGTTGTCCTCATCTTTATTGCCATATTCACGACGTTTCGACCGTTGTTCGTTCCGGCTTTCTTCAGGATAAGTCCATATTTCTGGGATGAAGTACTGTAATTATTTACACTATTTACATTGTTTAGACTGTTGTCTTCATCTTTGTTACGATATTCACTAAGTTTCGACCGTTGTACGCTCCGAATTTCTTCAGGATAAATCTGTATTTATAAGATTAGATATTGTAATTATTTACAATACTTTCATTGTTCGGACTGCTGTCTTCATCTTTGTTGCCATATTCACAATGTTTCGGACGTTGTACGCTCCGGCCTTCTTCAGGATCTGTCTATATTTCTGTGATGAGGTATTGTAATTATATACACTATTTTCATCGTTCGGACTGTTGTCCACATCTTTGTTGCTATAATCACGACGTTTCGATCGTTGTACGCTCCGGCTTTCTTCAAGTGATTAAAATCTCGAACTTTTGTCCTCAAGGGCACATGGCCCGTTAGATAAAAGCGTTGGTTAAAGTAATCAAAGAGTTGTGAGTTCAATACCTGACAACAGCTGAGATGAACCAAAAATTGGAGAGTTGAGTTAAAGGGAAATAACTCAAACTGAAACTGAGATATCCGGAAGAGGACACGTGGAACTAGAACAATCAACCCCAGTGGACCAAATAAAGGGTTCGATTCGAAATTCCAATCATGTCATGTATTGATAATAGTTCAATAAAATCGCATATCACCAATCAACACAATAAAGAAAAAGACAAGAAACTCAATAAATCCTTACCAATAATACGAAATTACTATGTTGCATAAGTTGTAAAATCAAATGCAAATACTAGGAACATTATATATATATATATATATATATATATATATATATATATATACTTACCTGGCTTATGTCAGAGGGTATCCCCAGACGAGCTCTGCCGAGGGCGGAGTCTCGTCTGACTCCGTTTTTATCTGGTCTATAGGAATTTTTGCCCGAGCCTACGGGCTCGGATACCCCACTTTAAACTCGGCCTTGTGCCACATCTTGCAGCGGGTAAATGATTATACGGCTTGGGACCATAAGACGTTGAAACACCGGTTCTCGTACGATCATCGAAATTAAGCAACGTGGAACCTGGCCAGTACTTAGATAGGTTACATCTTGGGAATACCAGGTGTTGTAAGCTTGGATGTTTGGGTGGTGTAATGGATAACGGCTCGGAATTGGGAGTCGGAAGATCGAAGTTCCAATTCCAGTCAACTTTTAATTCCGAATCTGCTTTGGACATGGAGGCGGCTGTTCGATTAGCTCCGTTTTCCTTATGCTAATAGCAAGGCCATATATATATATATATATATATATATATATATATATATATATATATATATATATATATATTGGCGTTACTTAAGTGTGAAACACGAGTATACTTGGTGCAAAAGTTGAAACCAGAGTTTTTGAATTCCATGTTCGCGATCGCATATTTTGTTAAAGTAAATATTTGCACTCCTAATTTTGAAAAGATTTCTTCCTGCTAATAGTGATATTCCTACAAAAAAAAACATTTGGTACTCATTGACGAAGTAGCTAGTACTTGTTGTTGGGTGAAATATTTCTATTAAAACAATTTTTTTCAGGAAAATTGTTTTCTCAGGTCCAGTAGCTGTTATCGCTCTTTCGATGTCCAGTACCTGCTACCGCTCTTTCCAGTAGTGATGGAGATTTCTTTTCTAATCTTTGATTTGAAGTACCATGGAATGTCAACATAGTGATTATGGCATTATTTTCTTTTAAAGTGTGGAGTTAACCACTTACTTTCAAAAAAAAGAAGAAAAAAAACGTTCCTAGGCGACGAACTCTAAGCCTATAAATAGACAGTGACATTCTCTGTCATCCTCTTTTTTCCTATTTCAGATGTAAGATATAGTTCGAACGAGAATAACGCTTTCTCTACATGTACGCACCTTTCACTTCATTTTTTCTAGGACTCTCTCCAAAACCAAATGACACACACACAAACACATTCTTTAGTCTTTAAATGTTTTCTTTCATATTCATTGTTTTGTAACACGCAACAATATTCTATTGTCTATGTATACCCTTGTTTTGTTAATATATACATATCGTTTGTTTGTATATATAATTTTGTCGTTTATTTTTTATTTTTTTATTGCCCAGACTCACATTCCGAGTCCGCCATTTTTTGTTGTGTGATTAATATACCAGGAGACACTTTTTTCGCCTAAATACTCCACCAGTACACCCATAACAAAAGTCATATGTGATATCCAGGTTAGCTGTTGTCGCTGTTGGTAATCCCCGAGTAATGTAGTTTCTATTATTTGATATAGTTCTTTGTTTGTGATTATGTAGCGCCAGTTCACAATATTCAAGGAAAAATGTTCTTTCACTCGCTCAAAGCCACTTTTAACCATTGATCATAGAAGGAAGTTGTATACAGCTGACAATTTAGATATTTCTTAACGGCTTTGGCGCCAAACATGGCATTAATATGAAAGTCTTGATCAGATGAAGTTATTTAAAATCATGAATCGAATTTTCGGGTTGGTGTTTCGGTTTCATAGCAATATGTGATGTTGGGTGGCAACATGTAAAAATGATCAAAACCTAATAATTTCGGAACATTCTGATTATCTGCTCTTTTAATTTAATAAAACTTACACACGAATATTACAAAACGCAACAATACGTAGTAACGCGACTGATTTTTCAAAATACAATATCACATCAATTTCACACTGTTTTCAGTTGGATTTTCCCCGACATTTTACCATATTCTACAAATCATTCACATTCGTGGTGATATTGTGTCAGGTGTTAATTTCGAATGCTTGCTAGATTTCTTTTTGACAGAGTTGAAGACTGACGAATGTAGCGGCCACAGCAGCACCTTCATCATAGAACCATACGATTTGAAGTGTATGGTCTGTGGCAAACTGTACGTGTAAGTGTCATTGGTAAGTGGAATCATGATAGAATGGGTTCCCTATATCAAATAAAAATCCAAGAAACAAACACAGCCAACTGTTTTAGTAACAAAAAAGAATAAGTCATACTATCAGTTATTCATGTCCAATGTGAGAGGGCATTCAGTCAGTCAGTTATGTGCCATACGTGATACTCGCTTAGGCGATCATGTGTCTTTCAATACATGACTGACGAGACAGATTTTTTCTGTGTCCTGAGAGGGCATTATCAAAGCTAAACATCATAAAAATAAAGTTAAATTCGTTTTATGTGGAGTATTTCTAACGATACATGTTGCTGTCTATATTTCTGAGATGAGGTATTATGTACATTATTTACATTATTCGGACTATTGTCCACATCTTTGTCGCCATATTTATTACAACGTTTCGGCCGTTGTATGCTCCGGCCTTCTTCAGGTGGTTGGAATATCGAACTGAACCCTTTATTTCGCTCACCGGGGTAGACTCTTCTAGTTCCACATATGCTAGGCCACAAAAATCTCCGGAGCCGACCAAACATAGAAATAAATACAATAAGGGAACCAGTAATAAGGAGTGCCAGAGAAAAGCAATGATAACAACATAGTTGGAATATGAGCACTGGTAAAAAACATGCAATGATAACAGCAAAATTGCAATATGAGCACTGGTAAAAAATGTTTGCTGAAGACATTAGGTTTATAATACCCAGAAATTTATTCAAGGACACATGGCACAGTGGATAAAGGCGTTGGTTAGATCCAGTGACAGGACCCAAAGAGTGTGAGTTCAATACCCAGTTATGGCAGTGGAGAACTTTCAGAGGGAAATTAACAGGAGATAACTGATAACTGACATCCATCAAACATTCATTTATTCTTTATGAAAAGTAAATGATTGTAGTTATGAGTGAGCTCCCTTTGTCTCCCGGCAACCAATATTTTAGATCCAGTTGGCCACTGCTTATGGTAACATAACCTTATTCAATATTCATAGACATTATTTACTTTCTATAATAGCCTGATACAACAGACCATCTCCGTTTACGGAAACATAATACACACACTTAACCCAGGAGACTCCAAAGTGGTTGATATCAATTCCAAGCAGTCAATGGTATTATCCAGAGCGTTTGGTTGATTAATGTTTGGTGTTCAAAAGGGGTTGATAAATAAGTGGGAGTTAAAAGAGGTTGCAAACGCCAGGGAATAAATTAACCTATGGGTCCGAAAACTGGTATTTTATAAGTTGAGAAATAAAATTTTCAGATTTTGACCTGAAGACATGTATGAAGGAAACAATTAAGTCGTTAGAGTACGTTCTAAATAGCTTTATAAAATGAAATATAGAGTACGTTCTGAAGACCTTTATAAAATGAAATATAGAGTACGTTCTAAAGACCTTTATAAAATGAAATATAGAGTACGTTCTGAAGACCTTTATAAAATGAAATATAGAGTACGTTCTGAAGACCTTTATAAAATGAAATATAGAGTACATTCTGAGGACCTTTATAAAATACTCGCAACTGATTAGATTGTTACACCGTTTGATCTGGAAATTAAAAATGCAGATAATCTAAGATGAACTGATTGATATTTGTGGGGATCTCAATGCTAAATCATTGTAAAATAGTAAAAGCCTCACTGACTGTTACAGTAAGGTAAATACTATTAGTAAATAACACGCACTTTGTGCAGTAACTGAGTCGTTTTTACTTTCATTCTCAAGTCATACATGCTTGTGGTATTAGCCACACAATTAATCAGAGGGACATACTGAACCTAGAAGTAAACTTTCGTCTAAAAAAAATTTCACAAAAACAACCCTCTAAGTATGATCTTCAATAGGAAAACGACCAGAATAAGCTATTCCTGCACCAACAACATGTAAAAAATTGTCAACTCTCATAATAACGATATTTTAAGTAAATTTCACGGAAATAACAATTAACAATAAACCTGGTATGAACCCCCCCACTGTAATTGTAGAAATTGTGAAAATTGTCCAGTTGAGGGAAAATGCAGATATATTATAGTGATATACCAAGCAACCATTTACCCCAATAGGTTAAATCACAACGTTTACATTGGAATTTCCGCGGGGAATGGAAACAAAGACTTTATACCCAGAGGTACACTTTTACGAACCCACAATTAAAATACCAGAAGGCTCTTTCCAAAAATGTTTGGAATTGAAAGGAGAAAGGTCTGAACCCTCAGATTGCCTGAAAAATGATAAGTTTCGCTCATACTCCTAATAGTCTCACGAAGTGGTGTGACCTATGTTTAGGAGAGAAAATTAGAATAATAAAATTCAATGATTAAAGCAAATTATTAAATCAAAGGAATGAATTAGTTTCAAAACGTCGTCATAGAAGTAGGTTTAAACTTCTATAATATTTTTGATCTTACTTTATTTTTTTAATTATCTAACCCTTCTAATGTTAAACATATTATTATAGCTACTTCTATATTTTGCCTTCTCCATATCAATCTTATCTTATAACCGTCCACTATTTATAAACTCACTTTTCTTTTAATACTTAATCCTTTATCCTTTTATTTTTTAAAAGACTTTTTTTAAGATTACTGGGTAGGGTTTGTATTTTTAATAATTTAACTTGTATTTAAAATTTTAAATAATTAATATATTTATCGTTAAATTATTTTAATTTAATTTATTTTTATTCATTATTATTATTTTTTAAATATATTCTTTAAAATATCTAAATACGAGTTTTTGTTAATCTTATTATATGTTATTTGTCTGCATATTTTGA
>CAHIKZ030001413.1:187500-190000 GCA_903632075.3 Acanthosepion pharaonis
ATACACAACAGCTTTAGCAGCTGCTAGGAAGCTAGCTGTTAAGATCAAACAATAAACAGAGCTAAATTTGGAAGGCAAATCTGATCCAACAAATAAAGGAAATCAGATTGGGAAATTTCAATACTGAATTAGCTCAATAGAAAACCAAATGTCTTAACACTCAAATGCAGGAAGATCAAACAGAAATATAAAATTAATTCATTAAATGAAATTCCATCAATCAAGGAAATGCCAAAACAGAAACTGCTGTTAAAGGCACAGAGAACAAGACGATACGAAAAACTTTGTAGGTTCTATCGTCAAAATAAAATATTCCAAACGGGCCTTAAGAAATTTTACAGGGAAATTGGAAAAGCAGTTATACATATCCAAAAGCCACCATCTATTGACAAAGTGCAGAAATTTTGGGAGAATATTAGGAGCAACCGAAAGTAATATATCCCCAATGCAGAATGGATCCAACGTGAAGAAGAAAGAATGCTGGATTAAATCTCTACAAGAATGGGAAAATATAACCACGAAAAAGTCCCTACCGTGATAGTAAATTTCTTTAAAAACAGTATGGGGATGTAGAAAACTATATTATACCTAAATCACAGCAGAGGCACTGACATCTCCAACCGACTGAATATCCAACGAGGAATCTTTTAAAAAGACTCCCGGTCACCCTTTCTGTTTTGTATGTCCTTAATCGCCCTTTACGCATAAACTAAACAATAATACCTTTTCCAAACTGCTCAATGGAAAATGTCATGATGCCATTTCTGACTTTAGGTCTCTGATCGGGATCTGGAAAGACATGAATATACACCAGAGACCAGAGGAATAAAACAATAATAATATTCCAACAAGATCCTCTGGTATAGGAAGAGAAATAGAAATTGTAAACGTAATAAAATTTGGGAAAATAAAATGTATCTTGTCGAGAAATAATAATAAAGAAAAAGCCTAAAAGAAATTCTATTCTTAAATAAATAAATAAATAAATAAATAATAATAATAATAATAATAATAATAATAATAAAATAGTATTATTTTATATGCCTGGGATTCATGAAGCGGTCGATGATCTCAAAATTTAGGGACTCCTAGTTTAACCGATGCTCTAATGCAGTTCGGCTGTCGCTTTTTATTCGCCTCTGATTCAAGAATATTAAATTGCGATTCACAGCCCCATATCAGTTTAGATCCCCTTTCCCAGTTCTCCTATACTCTTAGGCGAATTAGACCCCTGCTCAGTCAGTGATGTGCCATGCGTAATACTTGCTTAGGCGATCATGTATATTTCGATACAGAATTGACAAGGCGGATTTTTCCCGCAGTATGTTGCCATTTCTTTCTGCGGTAGACCAGTTGCCATCCGAGGCTATAGAACCCGGCCTATCCTGCTATTTGTCCATAGTTTGCCGGTGATAAGAAGAGGAGTCATACCTTTTCCAAGGATATTAGCACGTAAGTGAATGTAATGGATTCGACTGGAACTCCACAGTGCCTCCTATTTTAAAAAAAAATGGATTTCTGAAGGTCAAACGTTTCATGGGCCCAAATTACTTTAGACGATTATATATGGAAGCCAAACCTATTTTCAACCCATATTTTTAGTTTATATTATTTCTGATATTAACTGTATTCGTTTTTCTATTGCTGGTCGAAAGACAGTAAATGGAGCTTTTAGAAGTTTTCTTTAATTGTCCAGAACAGAACCTCTCCGAAAGGTCAGCAGATGACTTGCTGAACATTATTATTATTATTATTATTATTATTATTATTATTATTATTATCCGAAATCACCCCAATCAAGATCAAGGCAGTAAAGCTACTAAGACACAAAGTGGGGGGGGGTACTTACTGTGAAATAATTAGAAAATAGAAGTATTATTTAGAAGCGAGTATAAAAGAAGAGTGATCAAGAAGACAGTTGATAATGATTGACACCGCATTTAATTTTTTTGAAGGTCAAAGTTCACTAGAAAGGAAGAGGCCGGAAGAGAGTTCCACAAGTGAGAAGTGTGAGAGAAGAAAACTGTTAACATAGAACTTACGGTTACACCTAGCCAATTCAATTATAAAATGATGCGAACTTGTTAATGTAGTACTACAGTTAAATTCACAAAATCTAGGTACCATAGCAAAGAGCTCATCTGGAGAATAACCATAAAAGTATTTATAGAAAAGGCAGAGGGAAGCAACTTTACGTTAGTGGGAAAGTGACTGAAATCGAGGCGACAGATTAGGATCAATAATACTGTTGATTCTTCTTTGCATTTTATCAAGAATCCCTAAATATATAGCAGGAGAACTGGACCATATGTGGCAGGAATATTCTAAGCATGGACGAATGGTAGACCTATAGATATGTAAGATAGATTCGGGAAAGAAAAATCGTCTAACTCGGTATCGTGAATCAACTTGACCCTTCTCAAAACTATAAAACAACAGCAAACCCAGCAATTGATACAACATATAGTCTTTTCATGTCATGTCAGCTGAGAATGGTAGG
>CAHIKZ030001413.1:192500-220000 GCA_903632075.3 Acanthosepion pharaonis
TAATGCCATCTTGAAGCAAGAAAATATTTTTTTCATTTTGCAACTGTTTGATTTGTTATTCTATGGAAGCTTAAAATAAAAATCTACAATAAAATACTGAGTTATGTACCGTGACTAACGAACCTCCACTTTTTAGTTTCTATAACAACAGTTAAGCTTTTGCTAAGTGTGATCTTTCATATTTGTCTGGATTTTTGACGGGATTTAATACTGTAGGAGGAGGGGGATTTAAGATAGCAATTATTTGACCTTTAAGCATGCTGACAAGCAACGACACACACTGCTGGTGAAATGGACTTTTCGATACATTCTTTTAAGAAATATTTTTTTACAAAATCTCATTAATTAATACTTAAATGTAATATTGTCTACGAAAAATATTTCAGAGACATATATTGGATTTTAAGAGAATTTTAAGTGTTTTCATTTTTTTTTTTTTTTTTTGCCGGCGATAAATTCGCTAATCGAACTGGGTGGAAGTGAGTTTATTTTTACTTTTTTGATTGTAAATGTTTAAAATTTAACGACGCAAATTAATTTATCTTTTTTACGGAATTACTTTAGGCTAGTATCTTTCAATGCAAATCAAAATTTAACTTCACTGAAGACATTTAAATTATTTCAAATATGTTTTTCAGCTTTTCTTTAGAAAGTCCGTGAAGGCACCTAAACAGTATCTCTCTCTATCTATCTATATATATATATATATATATATATATATATATATATATATATATATATATGTGTGTGTGTGTATATAAATATAAATATATATGTGTAATATATTATATATATTGTTATTTATATATTATATACGCAGTACTTATTAAACAGCGCTCAATATCAGAGAGAGAGCTAACATATTTGGTTGGATTGATCTGAGTTTGTGACCCTGGGTTTCACGCTTTTGCGATCGTCAGACAAATTAAGTATTATTTTTTTTTTTTTTTACTTATGCATATCCCTCAGGGGGAACGCGTCGGCTAAGTATAGTTTTTCCTCTAGTCGTTTTTTGTTCACTTTGTTCCTTTACAAATACACTCTATCTCGAAATAATTTACACACACACATATATAATATATATATATATATATATATATATATATATATATATGTATATAATGTTATCTTGTAGAAAAGATTTGATTGAGAAAACGATGAAGGAAAAGGTGATCGTACACCCTGAAGTGAGGAACATCAAATCCAATACGGGATCCTCTGCCTGACAAATATTTAAACTACAATTACAAGACACCTGTTGCAAAGTTTAGATTGAGCCCTAACTTCATACGCACCCCACCAACTATGTAGTCAGTCTATCCTCAACATTCTGTTCGTTTATTTACTCTTTCTGCTACCACTCCTTCAAAAGAAAAAAAAAACACCCCGGTTTCCTTAATAACGTGTGGACACCTGCGTTTGTTAATTGAGAATAACAGGTCAACAATGGGGCAAGCAACACGAAAGTCGCTAGCGGTCACTGTACGGGGTGAAAGTTGATAGACAACTGGGCTTTCATTTGGTAAAGCGCTTAGTAATATGGGTGTCTGTAAAGGATATTCTTGAGTAGAGGATGTGTTTTTGAAGGTTGGTTTGATTGTAAGTATTCCCCAAGGAAGTCAACGAAAAATATTAAACCTTTGAAAGTTTGTTATTATAATATGTGGATCTGGGCGTGCGGGTTGAACGTTCCATTTCGTGGTCGTGTGGTTAGAAATGTTCGCTTTTTTTAACCCTAACATCCGGGTTCGAATCTCAGGATGGTAGATTTTTTCGTTGGGATGCCGTCTTATTCCCTGGGAGCATCTGATGTCAGTGCAATTTGTAAAGTGAAAACCTTCGAAAATCCAGCCGAAGCTATGTGAGTGAAATTAGGTAGAGTTAAACGTGTTATATATATATATATATATATATATATATATATATATATATATATATTTGGTATTTAGGCAGCAATCCTGCATTTATACATGTTTCACTAAAGACGACAGACAAGGTACTGCAAGTAAGCTTAATTTTTCACAATGATAAGAATTCTGCAACTCATAATTCGGTTACAACCTTGAAACGTCCTTGAGATTGAGGCATCCAGATCAAGGTGAAGTATATATATATATATATATATATATATATATATATATATATATATATATATATAGTGGTAAATATACACATACATATGCAAAATATATAAATATATATATACATAGATGCATACACATACATATATATTTTTTTAATAAAAAATTCCAAGAGGATAGAATCCGGGTAGAACTCAATGCCCAAGACAGAGTAAGGTTATAATAAAAAGGCTTAAACACTAATATTCTATGGTCATAATTTATTCCATTGGAATCGTAAATACGATCCAATTCAGAGTCTGTCTATATTTCTGAGATGAGGTATTATGTACAGTATTTACATTAGTCGGACTATTGTCCTCATCTTTGTCGCCATATTTGTCACAAATATGGCGACAACAATCCAATTCATCAGACCTACAAATTGTACGATTGATGAATTGGATCGTATTTACGATTCCAATGGAATAAATTATGACCATGGAATATTAGTGTTTAATTATATTTTTTTTATTATATATATATATATATATATATATATATATATATATATATATATATATATATTGACGACTGTCAAGTTTAACCCTGGAATAAACAGCTATTTTGCTTCTACTGCCTCGGAGAGAAAAATTGTCAAAAGGTTTATTTACTCGATGTGGTCACTAATGTTGGCATGCCAGTGATGGGATTTTTTCTTGGTAAATCTGTCAATGAAACAAAAATAAAAAGGGATTAATAAAAAGTGAATAAAATTATTATATTTTTATTTTTGGAAAGATTTTATGCCATAGATATAGAGAAGTTTCTACTCCGTATATCTGATTTTATTTAATCATTCTGGGCCTGTAGGAAAGCCACTGGTGTAAACAATTAAGATGATCCATTACTTCATGCTTTTGATCTTTTCTCAAGCTTAACTTGCATCTTCTTATTCCATATTTTATTCTTTCCAGTCTTAGTTGTTCGTCCACGTTTATGCTTAAATTTTATCTTTGGTTGATGAGAAGAAGGTATAAGCAATGCACCAATATATTTTTATTTCATCTTTTATCTTTCATTTGTTCTATTTCTCCATGAAAGTTTTTAAATGTGTTGCAAATTGTGTGCCTATCTGTCATACAATCTTTCGTTCATTTCCTTTTCGAAAGATAGCCAGCAAATATGTCTCACTGTTTTGCCGTTCCTATATCTATCTATCTATCTATCTAAATGCGAATGTTTCAAGTTATTCCTGTACCCCAGTCTGATCATTTAGCTGTTTCCTTTCTTGACTTAAATTAATAAATCTGTCTCTTCCTCCCTGTCAGTTTATCTTATCTCAAATTCTCCCTTCCTTGCAATCTATCGATCTATCTATCTATATGCATCGCAGTCTCTTCGTATCTCTCTATATATATATATATATATATATATATCGCAGTCTATCTATCTATATATATATATATATATATATCGCAGTCTCTTCGTATCTATCTATCTATCTATCTATTCATATGCATCGCAGTCTCTTCGTATCTATCTATCTATCTATCTATTCATATGCATCGCAGTCTCTTCGTATCTATCTATCTATCTATCTCTCTATATATATATCTCGCAGTCTCTTCGTATCGATCTATCTATCTATTCATATGTATCGCAGTCTCTTCGTATCTATCTATCTATCTATCTATCTATCTATCTATCTCAATCAGACTTAAGGCCACATAACCTTGAAACAGCGGTCCCAGTACGATTACCGTACTTAATCAACGTCGTGTCTGGTTAGTACCTAGATAAGTGGCCACTTCGGAATATCAGGTGCTGTAAGCTGGGATGTGCGGGAGGTGTAGTAGATAATGGCTCGGAATTGTTAATTGGAGAGACGAGTTTCAATTCCCGTTGAATTCATTATATTCACTTACGCGCAAATACCCTTGAGAAAGGTATGAAACCACCTCTTCCTCACCCCAGCTATTGATTAATTAGTAAGACTTTTATCATTAAACTATTACTAACTAAAAAATAAGAACAATTCTAAAAATATTTACTTGCTGTAAATAAACTGAAAATGGTTGATAAGTCGTAAAAACCAATCAATCTCTCTCTCCCCATATATATATATATATATATATATATATATATATATATATATATATATATTAAGACATTTTATGTTTATACATTCTTTTATAGATACAAATATTTGTTAAATGTTTGTTTATAATAAACAGTATTAAACAACATTTACCGGCCTGAATGTCCGAGAAATACAGTAAATTCGTCCTTGCTAACCGAACGCTCCTCTGTAGCCAAATCGGTGAAGACACGTCAGGCTAAATTACAGTTCCGTATGGGATATAGGTTCGAATCCTGTCGGAGGACGAATATTTTCTGTGAAAATTTCTCGGACATTCAGGCTGGTAAATGTATTTTAATACTGTTTATTATAAACATAGCATTTACTTAAATACTTGTATCTATAAAATAGAATGTTAAACATAAAAATGTCTTTAAATAATTGTCGGACTTTGTCCATTTCATATATATATATATATATATATATATATATATATATATATATGTGTGTGTGTGTGTCCTTCTGTGCATGTCTGTTTACATATGAGTATGAGCACGTGAGTATATGTATGGGGAGGTAGAATTCAGCTATAAATAAATGTTATCGGCAAAGACAGTATTAATAAAAAGAAATAAGAAAAAAACCTTTTATTGCTAACACATTTCGTTCCTTAATGAAGGCAAATGTAGGCATTTTATTTCGGAACCTGTATTTAAACATACGGGTTCCTACCGCAGAACGAAACGGCAGATTACTGCGGGAAAAGTTTCTGCCTTGTCGGTCATGAATCGAAAGAAACATTTCGCCCAAGCGTGTTTCAGGAATAAAACTTAACTGACAGATTTATACATACAGAAAAGGCAACGTTGAGACAATTCTCAAATTAAGTGTCCCTACTCCTATAGCGGGTTGTATGTAAAGGCCATTGATATTAAGGGAAGTGGAGGAAAGTGAATACAGGTCTTTCACTGTTCTTTTGTTTAGAACTAATTATTAAGGTTATGTATAGTTTTCGATGTTCTGTATATATATATATATATATATATATATATATATATATATATATATATATATATATATATATATATATATGTGTGTGTGTATATGTGTCTGTGTGTGTGAGAGAGACACACTAACATAGAGAGAGAACGAACTTATATATATGTGTCTTTTTCTTTCCATTTTTGTTTATCAACTTTTTTCTTTAAATGATAAAGTACAATTCTATTTTATTCTATCCCTAGCTTAAAAGCCGAACTTAGAAAACAGCAATAATAATTTTGAAGAAATAATTTTGAATTCCTCAATTCACTCCGACCCCAAGACCGATTTTGGTTGAAAGTCCAATTTAATCCGAAAGACCTATTTGGGCCGAAATTGCTATTTGGACCGAAATTCCACTTCAGACCGAAAATTGATTTCTTCAAATCGCAAACTCAACTTCAAAACCTCACGTGACGAAAACGCTCACTTTAACTCTGATGTCTTAGCATTTTGAAGGAATAAAATTGATTTCCTCAATTCACAAAGTTTTGAGATATTTTAAAGTGATTTTTAAACAAAAATGATAAACTGTCCGTAACATTGTTTTTAAAAAGACTTACATAAAATTATTTTTATTTATACGTAATTTTTTATAGTTTAGCTTTAGGCTAATATCTTTCACTAAAACCAAAATTTTGATAAAAAGGAGACATTTAAATTATTTTACAAGCATTTTTTATTATTTTTAGCCCAAATTTAACTGGTGCCTAGTTGGAGAACATCGGCTTTGGTCTAACATGGACGGTGATGGGCTCCGCGCAAGACACGCCACATGTTGAGCACACCAAGAAACCATTCGTGGTGACCCAAGCTCTGGCATGTAACCACGAGAGATGAAGGAGAATGGTGGGCAGCTTCGCACGCCGCTGATCCAACGGCTCCTTCTGGCGAAAGAAGAAGAAGAAGAAGAAGAAGTCATTGTTTACAACGCCATAATAATGGAGCTGTCCCATGTAACGTACCTAATACACTGAGCTGCTGTACTAATTTGTTAATCACCGTTCTGCCCTTGATGCGTGCATCGATATTTAAGAGGGGTGTTTTGAAAGGTTCTCAGTCTGGATGATAAAATAAATGATATTTGTTCATTGTGTCAAATTTTAGTTTAATCATTAAAAAGGCGATAAAGCCGCTGAAACGCAAAGGGTTACAGAGATTGATAAAACCTGAGAAAAAAATCATTAAGGAGAGAAGACAATGATATAACATGATTCAAGCAGACAAAAGATGTCGATTGACATTGAATTGAAATTTTTTCGAAAAAAGTCCAACTTGGCTGGAAATCCTGTAGACGCAAGAGAGTTCCACAAGCGAGAAGTGCATGAGAAGAAACTGTTGACAGAGAAATTACGGTTACACCTAAGCATTTCAACTGTAAAATGATGAGATTCATACTTTGGGAAGTGGATTGAGCTGAAACCTTTTCAGCACACACTTTTATATACCTTGAACCTCAGCTAGCGGGTGGGGAATGGTGGTTAAGGAGAAAATAAAGCAAGATAAAAAACAATAGAATAAAAATAAAAAATTATCAAGGAAGGGCAAAAGGAGACGTGTCGATAAGAATAGATGGAAATATCGACAAAGAAGAATAAACAAAATTCGTTAAGCATAATATCCTCTTAAAACAGTCGATAAGCGACTAGATAAGACGATGCATTCAATGATTTTCTTCTACTTATATGAGTAAAGCAGGAGAAAATAGTTGATATTTTTATCAGCAGCAAAGTTATTGCTCTATGATCCCACGATAAAAGAATTAGGCTGTCGTTGTGATAGATATCATCTTGATGATTAAAGACGTCGATAAAAATGAGAGCTTGTTAACATATTTAGAACGATAGATTCTTCATCCTTCCTCTTTTGTCAGAGCATCATAGATTAATTGTTTTCTTTATTCTATTTACTATTTGAACAAGTCTCTTGTTCTTTATCGATTCGCCACATGTCGGTCGATATATTCTTCAGCCTTACTTCATTGTTAGAAGATCTGGGATGAAGTATATTTGATATTTTTTAGTATTTAAAAGAGTCTCTTCACTTTTATCGCCCGATACATTCTTCAGCCATGACACTTTGTCCGAAGATCTGATATTACTCATTTCCATTATTCTATTAATGGGACACGTCTCTCCATCTTTATTGCTTCTACACATGTCGGCCGATAGATTCTTCAGCCTTCCTCTATTGTCTGAAGATCTTAGAATTAAGCCTGAAAATTAAATACTTTCGTTATTCCATACTATTGGGTTAAACAAAATCCCTTCCAAAAAAAAAAGTTATTTTCTCGTAATTAGACTCTTCTGTAATAGAAGCGGGGTCCTTCCAAAAGGTTTTGTGTGTGTGTGTTGTACTTGGTTGTTTTTTTTTTATAGTTTAGTTTCAGTGAATATCGAGGTTTTGCATTTTCTTTATTTCAATAAATTCTTTAAAGGTGCTTCCAATTCCAATCAGAGTTCGAATTGTGGAATGCACTGTAAAGATCAAAATTACCACATAAGAAAACAAATCTGCTAACAGAGATTGCAAAGAACGGCACTGCAGTGAGCACGGCTGATATATTGATTAGGTTTACCTGGGTCTTGCATAGTGATTTTCCAAGCGTAGCCCAGATGTGGCACAAGGCCGGATGTATGGGGCACCCAGTGAGAATCGAACTCACTACTCCGTCGTAATTGTTCTAGCGAGACATGCTTGCTAACCATTACGCCACCTCGAGGTACCCCACCTGGGACCTGCATATGACTGCTGTAATGGGCCCCAAGTTTCATGTATGAAACTCAAACACTGTTTTTCATCGTTTATTTTAGGGAATAATATTTTCTATTAATATTATACAGAGTCATGTAATAAAATTATTTTGGCGTCACAGATTAATGACTAATTTGGTTGACCATTTGTTGCGAGTTCGATCCTCACCGGGTGCATTCTACAAAATACGACTTTTAAATGACCCAACAAAGATTAGCATATAAAATCAACCAGACAAACTGAGCAAGTTTGGAAAATTAAATCCGTTACTATTGTTTTTTAAATATTTTTTTTTATCCGAGGGTCTTATATGATTATAGTTAGCAACCAACTTATTTTTAATATTTTTAAAAAGTATAATTTTTTCTATATTGTTCCAAAATACTAAAAACAAAATCCGTTCCCAACGAGAGAAGCGCATTAATTTAAAAGAGTAATTGAGCCTTATTTTACTGGGAAGTTTATCGCGGTTTATTGGTCTTTTTTTTTTTTTACAATAATGTCCACTCTCTACGAGGCCCAAGTGCCACCCGAGATACAGAGTTACAGAGTAAACGCCACAGTTTATAGGGATATGTGGGTAAGATAAACGTTAACCCTAGATTGTTCAAGTTAAGATTATAGAGATCGGGGAAACATTCTCTTTGGAGTCAATTTCACAAGTCAGGGGTTCGTGGGAAAAAGCTGTTTGAGTCGAACTCACATCTCACAAATGGAATACAATGAGAATGAGGTTGGTTCGCTATAATGTGCATAGCATGGCAGGCCTTAGTCTTGACGGTTAGAAGTGGTGGAACTAAGCATTGTATTTATGATGGAAATACCGATAGGGCAGCGAGAGGCTTGCAATATTTAGTCTATGGAAAAGGGTTGTTGGGGGGGGATAATTCATCACCTACAAGGACGCGAAGACACTTTTGGACATTATCAAGACAGGAAAGTGAAAACTGGACAGCTCCTGTCCATATATGGCAAGAGTACTTCATTTTCGGTCTGATATTATTCTTGTGAAGATGGAGAATATCAGAGACAAGTACCTACTGGATTGGTACAGGGGACAGATCATTATCCCTGTATCTTTAGCGATGGATCGTGTGTGCGAGTTCAGCTTGAGGTCTGTGTTGAGCTTAAACCCAAATAGCGGTTCTCCCTGAAAGAACATCTGTTCATCGCGATAGGTGAAAATTCAGGGTCTGCTCGCTGATGATGGATGGTCACTAGTTTGATTTCTAAGGAATTGAATGTGACTAGTCAGTTTTTCTTCCACTTAACTGTTAAAGCCAGGTCGAAAGAGAGATCATTTGCCAAGGTATAGCTTAAAAGTTGTTTCAAAACATGAGAGATGTAGTTTTGAAATATACCGAAAATCGCATTTGAGCGTCTTAATAAAGACTCTCAAATACCCAGGCCGATAGACGTAAATTACACAAAAAAGATGTTTACTCAAACACTTGTATCCACTAAATATAACGCATATATTCTTAATATGAAATAATGTCGGATTATAAAATAGTGATTTTTCAAGCGTAGGTTAGATGTGGCACAAGGCCGAAAGATTGGAACACCCAGTGAGGATCGAACTCACTACTAACTGTTTTAGTGAGACAAGCTTGCTAAACATTACACCGCCTTGAGGTGCCCATGTGAAATTATAAATAAATCCCATTAATTCCTAACAAATGACTTGAATATATATTAAATATTTGAACAGAATCTATGTTTTTTTTAATACATAATAAGGAGAAATAATGTAAAAATAATAGCTTATTTTATATGGTCGGCTGTCCCGATAAAATGTAACGACAGACTAGATTTGCTTCGTAGGTCGTAGTTTGCCGATCTTTCTTTTAAACTCGTTTACCCATCTTTCCTTTACAATGAGTCGCAGCCTGCTGGGTAATTTTAAAATAAAAAGTTTAATTTTAATCGTTTATTAAACTAAAATAGTTTCATTGCACTTGTTTCACTTATTTTAAGTCTCCCTAAAATAACCTTTCCTTTGTTGCTATAATGACACAACACGGGATCACCATGGTGACTTAGGTTGATATCAATAAATCTGGACGCTTCACTGCTGAGTAGCAATTTGCAAGTTAATTTAGAAAACGATTGTTACTACTGTGGCTTCAATCCCCGAGAAGACTTCAACTCGTGGCATTGACCGAGACAACATTAGGTTCAGCAAGTAAATGCACCACCATAGAGCAATGGATTGCATGTTAGACACGCAAATTCTTATTAGACTACGTTCTATGACACCTGCATACCCCACTTTTACTGCCCTTTGTCAGAAGTGGATAATCTTAGTAAATATTTAGATTAGGTAGGGTTGGTTAATCCAATGGCATTAACCTTGGCAGAGAAATTTAATGTCGAATATAAATTTGATAGGGCAAGTCAAATATAAAAGTGAATTAATAGTTAGGTAAATAGAGAGAAGTTGACATTACAGTGAGAAAAGAGATATAGACCCGGTTTTCACTAAACTAAAAATGCTGAACATGAGACCGATTTATAAGTCTGGCTTACAAAAGAATAAAAAAAAAAGATATAGACATAGGCCCAGTTTACATTGGTCCGTTTACATTGGTTTCGATTAAAAAATGTTGACTTGGGCCCGATTTGCACCAAAATAACGTCAGCCATAGATCTGGTTACAGTTATTTGCCATGCATGATACACGCTTAGGCGATCATGTATCTTTCGATACATGACTGACGAGGCAGATTTTTTTCCCCGCAGTAGGTTGTTATTTCTTTCTGCGGTAGACCAGTTGCCATCCAAGGCTACAGAACCCAGTTTGTCCTGATATTTATCTATAGATGGGGGGGGGAGAAAAAAAAAGAAGGATTCATACCTTTCGAAGAGCATCAGCACGTAAGACAATGCAATTGATTCTACTAGAATTCGATCTCGGTTCTTCGATTCCGCAATCCGAGCCGCTACCCATTATTCCACCGTGACCCCTATACAAGTTACGAAGAAGACATAGGTTCAATTTATTCTAGAGTAAAAACTGCAACTGCAATTCCTGTTTACAGGTCTCGGTTATACTAGTGTTAACAAAGCATTTGTCGAGTTTATACTAAAACCAATATTGTAGACATAGATCCCGTTTACACTAAATTTTTAAAAAATGTAGATATAGGTATGGTTTAAAGGTCTCGTTTAAACTAGGGTTAACAAGGCAAACATAATTCCAGTTTACACTAGAGGCAAAAATGTAGACATGCGTGCGTTTTATGGTATCTGATTTAAACGAGATTCCACCTTGCATGCCCGGTTTACATTAGTGTCAATATGGGAGACCGAGGTCTGGTCCAGTTTGCAGCAATGTTAAAGATGCGGACATAGGTCCGGTTTGCAGGTCTGTTCTAAACTAGAATCAGCAAGGGAGACATATAACTAGATAACCCTAGGGCAGGGACATCCAACGCGCGGCCCATTTAATAGTTTTATGTAGCCCATTTCACCCTAAAATCTTTAGGTATATTTTCATTTACTTTAGTAACGTATGTTGAGAAGATTATTCTCAGATTGTGCTAGTAGGTTTACTTCCCCATTGCACTAAAAGGAAAAGGGGGGCAAAGGCCTTTACCGAGACACACCGGCTGGTGCGTGGGGCAAGAGCCAGTGCTAAATAAAAATTATTTAGCTTACGGTTTTTTGGCTCTGGGTCATGTAGTGCAGTTCTGGAACTCTTGCTTGAACCTCCCACGTTAAACCAAACTTGTGTCAAATTTACTGTTAATGGGACAGCGAATAAATAAAAGAATACACTTTGATGTTGTAATGACGTAATGTTTATGACAATTTTGGTGACAGTTTTGAAGTAACCGCTAAAAAAGTTTGTGGGTGTGGGCTGTCATTTTGATTGCTCCAGATTCAAAAATTTTACGTTTTGATAAGATGTTTTATTTGTTAACATTTTTTAAAATATCAAGGAATCGAAACCATGCAGAATGGTTCGGAAAAAGTTATGTCATTAGTAATAAAGAATGTGAACCTTTACTCAGGTGGATAAAAAAAGACTTATTTTCCCTCTTTTTAAAAGAGTGTCAGACATTTTTAGTGAATCTTGGCTAGGCCGAATGCTAAGCGAAAGGGGCTAATTTAAATTTATTCTTTATTTCTTTCTAATTTCACGTATATAATACAGACATAGGTCTATCAATATATTCTTTTTGCTAACGTAATAATTTAAATACTTTCAACACATTCCAGTTATATTCATAATTATTTAGTTAAGTTTACATTTATATTTTAATAACCCAGTATTTGGTTATAGCATCTAATACTAAGAAAAGAAAAATGACAGAAGAAAAAAGAAAATTCAATTTTCTATGGAAATAAAACTCTTTCGTAATTGAAACATGCAGTAATATTATCTGCCTCATTTGTAATGATAAAATTGCTGTATGTAAGCAATATAATATTAAGCGTCACTATGCTGTCAAGTTTAAATCAGAATATAATAAATTAAATGAAGAAAAATGAAAATACTTTCATGGTAATTGCTCCGATGAGCTGCTTTCACTGTTTCCCAGACTCCATGAATTCAAGCGCCCTACGAGGCTGGCATCCCGCTCCCACCCTTACACTGTAGAAACTTTTAAGTGTAGCCGTCTCTTCTACTCCAATAGCTTCATACCTCGCACCTCTCGCCGATGGAACACCCTTCCCAATTACTGTTTCCCTGAGAGCTATAATCTCCAACTATTCAAATTTAATGTCAATCGACACCTCCAGTTGCCTTGATCTATCTACTATCCCTCTCCTCATCCTTTCTTCTATCACTCCTATCTGCTCTCGCTCCAAATCTTCTGCAACCCCCTGCATCCTAGTGGCTTCACGCCTTGCTCGGGGCGTAATGCTTAAAAAAAAAGAATTAAAGAAGGAGCTCTTTTCTCAACCAAACATTCTCAGAAAATCTATTGTTAAAACTATTACTTTACAAAAGTTAGCTATTTAATAGCTGAAAAATTGGCTCGGAAAGAAAGCCACTGATATATGGCGAATTAATAAAAGAATGTATTGTAATTGCTTTTAAAGAATAGTGCCCCGAGAAGGTGAATTTATTCAATCAAACAAATCTCTCGCATCAGACAATTAATAGAAGAATTGATGACATAGCTGAGGGCATTGTGAGTACATTGCAGACCCATTTATCTAAATGTGTTTATTACAGTTTAGCATTGGACGAAACTACCGATCACAATGACACTGCACAATTAGTTACTTTCATTAGAGGAATTGATGTCAATTTTACTATAATTGAAAAAATGTTGAACATATGTCATATGAAGAGTACAAAAACTGGCAGAGGCTTACTTGAACATCTTAACTTATTAGCTGAAAAGTTCAATATTGATAGAAATAAAATTTATTCCATTACAAATGATGGCACGCCTGCATTAATTGGTTAAAAAAATAATGGATTTCTTACTTTATTCAAAGAATCAGTTGATCCTAATATACTCAACTACCTTTGCTTGATTCATCAACAGAGATTATGTGCTTAAAAGTTAAATATGAACCAGTTGATGACAGATATTGTGAAAGACGTTAATTTTATCAGGTCTCAGGGCTTGAACAACGGCGTGTTCAAAAAATACTTGAAATGAATATGAAGACATTATTTATTGTTACTTAAAATAAAAAAGTCCATGCAAAACAAGAAGTAAAATCTAGATTATTTTTAGAAAATGAAGAATGGTTGAATAATCTTTCCTTCTTTGTAGATATCACTGAAATGTTGCCTAAAGTTAATTTGCATTTACAAGAAAAAAAAAACAGTTATGTTGCTCAAGGTTTTACTAAGAAGTTAAAACTTTTGATAACACAATTAAAACCGGTAAAATTGTAAAGTTTCAGACTTTATTAAAAAGAAAAGAATTTTCTGTGAACTGAAAAAAATCAGTATGTGAAGTTTTGTTAGAAGAATTTACAAGCAGATTTTCTGACCTCAGAAAAATAAAAACTAGATTAAAATTGTTTAGTGATCCATATTCATTGAATTATGTGGAAGTACCAACTGAATACCTGCGAGAACTCATTGAGATTCGAAGCAGGGAATCTTTGAAAATTTATCATGGAAAACGTCCTTTTCTTGAATTTTATAAAGAAGTTCATGCTCTCAATGAATTTGATGAAATTGCCAATTTATCTAGAAAAATGTTATGCATGTGGGATAGTACATACTGCTGTGAATAATTCTTTTTTTGCAGGAAAAACATCAAAATTGCTGAAAGAAATAGTTTGAGTGATTCCCATTTATTACCATTCTTCGAATAAAAACTAGTTCCATAAAAGCAGATATTGACAGTATTATAAAAGGAAAACAATAATCACATTGAATTTATTTTGTGTATGCATTTCTTTTTTTACTGTCAATAATACAGTATTTTTTTGTAATTATTTATATTTGTTAACAAAATTTGTTATTCACGTTTTGAACTTTTTAAAAGCATAGGGTGCGATGAGTAAATTGTCACTATTTTATATTTTTAATTTCGCGCATGCGCGTTGTTTGTTTTTGATTTCGTCAAAAATAGTATGGTCAGTAGTGTACCGTATGTGAGAAAAAGAGCACCGTTTCGAAACTTCACTCCGACAGAAATTTGGAAACGGCATGATGTACTGCTTGCCCTTTATGCCAGAAGCTCCAGTATGGACATTTCAGAGTGTTTGGGTGTTAAGGACGCAGTACAGAGAATCCGGAAAGAGATGGGTGAGTCTAATGCTTATTACCAAGGTGTTTAGAGTGATCATTAGTTATGGCGACGTTATGCCTCCATTCATCTTCCCACAGGGCGTCAGACTCAACACGGAGGTCTAGATCAAGTGCCTTGAGGACGTAGTGCTTCACTGGGTCAAGAGGGTGGCTGCTGGAAGAGCCTAATTCTGGCAAAAGGACTCTGCACCATGCCACACAAGCAGAAGAATCCAGACATGGCTGTCAGACAGTTTCTGCGACCATATCACCCCTTATATCTGGCCACCTCTCTCTCCAGCCAGATTGCAGCCCCTTTGATTATTATATGTGGGACGCAGTTGAATGAAAGGCCAACAAAATTCCTTGTAACACCAATGGTGTACTGAAAGCAAAGATTATGGAAACATCCAACAACCGTCCAGAAGAGATTCCGAAGTCGTCTGGAGGCCGTGGTTGAAGTCAATGTCGATTTTATTGAATAAATTTACTCTTTACTATTTGATGATATTTTTGTGTAATTTTGGTAAATATATCTGTTAAAATGGGATATCAGTGTTATTTTCATTTTTGTGTAATTTAGACGTAAGTTTATTCATCGCATCCTGTATATAAAGTACTTCAGTGGCCCAGTGAATGTACCTAAATTTCTAATTTGGCCCATTAGAAAAAAAGTTTGACCAACCCTGCCCTAGAGTTAAAAAAATAAGTCTCGTTTGTACCAGAGTTAACATGTAGTTATAAGCCTAGTTTATACAAGTATAACAATATAGACGAAGGTGGAGTTAAACAACAGTTAAAATGGACAGAGAACCTGATTTACAGGTTTGTTTTATACTAGAACCACCAATGGAAAGTTAAGTGCCATTTATACTTAAGTTAAAAATGTTGACATCAGTTCAGTTTATACCAGAGTTAAAATGTAGATATAGGTCAGGTTTACTAGTGTGGTTTACGCTAGTGTCCACAAGGGAAATTTAAGTTCGGTTTACCATAGTGTTCAAAATGTCGACATCGGTTCAGTTCATACCAGGGTTAAAATTTGGATATAGGTCCGGTTTACAGGTGGGGTTTACACTAGAGTCAGCAAGAGAGACTTAAGTCCGGTTTAGAGTTAAAACCAATGTTGACATAGGTTCGATTTACATGTCTGTTTTTTTTTTTTTTTTTGTGATGTCAACGAATACTCGTTGTCACTTTCGTAATGCTCGGTGTAGTAGAGACTTTGTAATCGCAGATACAGCTATAGTACGCCGTTGAACAATATTGGTGTCAGACGCCTTCGAATAACACTCGCACTAATAATGCTTGCACAATAATACTAGCTCGAATAGTAACCGCCGTATAGTGATCCGAATAGAAAAATAGTATGGTGAATAGAGTAGAGAATAGCGGTCCGTATAGTAATAGAGGATAGAGTAGAAATAGCGATCTGTATAGTATAGAGGATAGACTAGAAATGACGATCAATTAGACACACGCTACCTTCCATATATGCGTTTCTTCACGTGGTCTACTTAATTCATTAATGGGATCGCCCTTGTTTGCTCACTGGCGATCTATGTTCAAACTCAAGTGTCGGCAGCGACACTTTATTCCTATATAACAGGTTAGCACGCGTGTTAACAAGGGAAGCATAGGTCCAGTTTACACCACAGCCAGAAATGTAGCCATAGGTCCGGTTTAAAATAGAGCAACATGGCAGACATAGTTCCAGTTTAAACTAGTGTCAAAAAGGTAGACCAAGGTTCGGTTAAGATAAGAGAGAAAAGATTAACATTGGTCGTTTTTATACCTGACATTGTAATTATCCGTCCCCAAAATGCCCCCTTTTGTATCTAGGACACTGCAGGAGATGAAGACGGTGTATTCGACAGACTGGGCTATGTAAACACTTGCTTGACGCATCAGCGAACCAGCGATACTCGGAGATCACAACTACTGCACAGAGATCGATCCTGATTGAGAGCTTCATAGTTGTTGGTTTGCGTTTTTCGTGCGTCACTGCTTTTTTCTATTTTTTTTAATTCTTTCTTTTCTTTTCTTCTTCCATGAAGTGTTTTCTTCTTTGCTTATCCCTCCTCCTCCTCCTCCTACTTCTTCTCTGTCCTTTTCTTCTAGTTTTTCATTGGTTATTATTACCTGACCTTCCTCCTTCTGTTCGCTCCTCTTTCATTCTCTCGCTTTTTCTCTTTTACTATTTTTTAATCTTTTTTTTTCTTTTTACGCCCTCCTCCTCCTCCTCCTCCTCCTCCCAATTCTGTATTCTCCTTATTGCCCAGCCTCTTCCTTTTCCTCTTCCTCTGTCACAATATCTTCAAAGCGGCTGAAGCCCCTCGCCAGCACTCCAGAGTTTATCAGGAGATGGGGTCATTGTGCTCAAGAGGACGTTTTCGCCCAAACTGCATGTCATCCCAGGACGGGGCGTGTCGAACGAAAACAATTTTAAAAGTACCGACTTATCAGTAGAAGTACTGAAGTAGGAATGAAAAAAAAAAGAAAGAAAGAAAATAAACTTAGAACATGATGGAAGATACGTCAGAGAACAAAAAAGTCCTGATCTCACGAAATCTATTAAGTTGCGGGTGGTGGGGAATATCTATCAGGGAAGGAAAATTGAGGAAAAGCATTCACTGGTTAAATTTATTCAACAGCAAGAATAAACGTTATAAATAGGAAATAAAACACAGCAACAACAACAATAACAACAACAACAATAATAATAATAATAATAGAGGCTTCTGGTCATAATAGATTCGAGTTGTAAACGTACATGGTAAATTAAGTTCGGTTACAGTAAATATCACGTTCGGTGTCACAAATTTGGGCATATCTGTTCATGGGCGGGAGTAGTGAAGAAGCTTTATGACCGGTCGTTGAGAGTATATATATATATATATATATATATATATATATATGTAACCATACTCGTTTCGAAAAACGTTCGAATTTTTGATTTGCCAATAATCACATCAATCTCGAAGGAAAAAAGGTTTTAAAAAAAGAAAGAGCTAGAAACATGAAAGTCTACCGAGAAAAATCGCACAGATACAGGTTTGAAGCCCCCCCAAAATAAAAAAAACCCGACACGTGTAAACAACTAACAAAAGAGCTCAATACAAGCGTAGAGCAGACCTAGATAAACCTAGTGAGCCAGACAAACCTACCCAGGTTTCACCTAAACGGATCGTCAGGGTAAACTGGCTAAAGAGGCAAAAGAGAAACAGCATATTTATAGGCGATAATCAAAATCATACCACGTGACCAAAGAAAAAGAAAAACAACGGGGGGTGGGGGTAAAATATATATATATATATATATATATATATATATATATATATATATATATATATTTATTCGAAAATTATAACATAAATATGTTATTAAATCACTACAAAATAGCCATTTTGTTTCAACACATCTGGTGTCTTATGAGGCGATGGTGTTGAATGTAAAATAAAGAGTTTTTCGTTATTCAACACCATCACTTGATAAGACTCCAGAAGTGTTGAAACAAAATGGCTATTTTTGTAGTGATTTAATAACATATTTATGTTATAATTTTCGAATAAATTTTATTTGCTCTACTCTGTACTGAGCACTCTTTTAAGAATAGTATTTTTGGTTATTGGAATTTATTCCGTATACACCAATCCTATATATATATATATATATATATATATATATATATATATATATATATATATATTTGAAGGATGAGACAACCAGTGTGACTGTCAATTTTCGATATTTAGAAATACCCTCAATTGGAGAGCATCAGAGCAGTTTGGATTATCCGACCTGAAGTTTTTTCTAACTGGGGTTCAAATGCACAGTTAGACGCTGTTTTTATTAAAACCTGTTACCATATCGCACACATTTGGCTGTGATGCATGTGGCTGATATGCTATTATTAAAATGGTACCATGATCGGAATATTGGGCTTCATATATTTGTACCCCAGCGTCGCTTTGTTGGCGTTCTGCTTTCTCAATCAGCAACAATAATAGCAAATAGACAAGAATAGATATAACTGGTTCAGGAAAGATCAACAAAGGGATAGCCCTGTCCAAGTCAGAAAATCATTTGGAAGACCTTCAGCAAACAGAATCCCCAAATATGTATTTTCTGGACAAAAGCCAAAAGTTATCAATGTTTGACAGTGTGAAAAGTCGATGATCTAGAGATTCCCATGACTGAATCGACTACTCATTGTTCAGTTAGCGCTTTTGGCAAATTTATACCACAATTTGATCAGTCACCTTTATAGTCCAACATTCATGTTTAAAAAAAAATAAAATTTCACACCGTGGCTGATATTAAAGAGAACGAGACAATGCAGTTGTTGAGGGTTCTAAAGGAGGAAATATAGAAGAAATGTCGGGATCAGTAAGTGATATTCCAGTAAGACACTATTGCCTAGGTAGGACGATTCTCGTTAATATGAATTGTCTTTAAACAGTCCTCTATCTTTGTCTCGCCTGCAAACACACACGAGTATATATATATATATATATATATATATATATATATATATATATATATATATATATATATATATATATATATCGATTATAGGTGCAGTTCAATTTATAATTACATGAATCATTTAAACAAAAAACAAATATAGAGGTTAATGATTTAAATGGCGAGAATACATCTTCGCAAACAATATAAATAAGATACATCAACCCCGAACCTGTATATGAATGATATGATCCTTGTTTATAAATTCCAGTTGCATAAGGTCTTTTTTAATTTTTACAAGCTTTCGTCTGTTCCTACAGACATCCTCAGGTATGGAAATAGATTTTGTTCTTGTTTTTTTACTTCTCGGTAATAAGAGGACAACGAAAATAGAGATGTAATCCGAAAAAAATGCTATGAGAAATGTGTTATTGTTTTGAAAACGTGCGGTCGCAACGCTGAGTTTGAATTTAAAATTTTAAGGTTGTGCGTTTTTGTACAAATATAGTAATAAGTAAATTCTTTTGTACTGATAGGTTTTCCGTCAATGTGGCATGAACTATATTGTTCAATAATTACAGTAATGTCACACTTATTATCCGAAAGTTGCACGTTGGATCAGTTATTTTAATTTCGATTATAGATGCAGTTCAATTTACAATTACATGAATCATTCATACAAAAAACAAATATAGAGGTTAATGATTTGAAATTGTTTGCGAAGATGTATTCTCGCCATTTAAATCATTAACCTCTATATTTGTTTTTGTGTGAATGATTCATGTAAATATATATATATATATATATGTGTGTGTGTGTGAATGTCCGAGAAATTTTCATAGAAAATATGCGTCGTTCGACAGGAATCGAACCTGTATCCTCTACGGAACCGTCATATAGCCTGACGTGCTTTTACCGATTGAGCCACAAAGGAGCGTTTCGGTTAGCAATGTCGATTTTACTGTTTTTAAATTACAATTCTCCATGATTTTCTCTTGTACATTCATATCTGCTCGATGCGTATCCAAATGTAAACAAATGCCGTCAAACATTATGAAATGGACAAAGTCTGACAATTATTTTGAAGATATTTGTTTTTATGTTTATACGTTTTTTTTATAGATACAAATATTTATGTAAATGCTCTGTTATAATAAACAGTATTAACGACATTTACCGGCCTGAATGTCCGAAAAATTGACATAGAAAATATGCGTCCTCCGACAGGAATCGAACCTGTATCCTATACGGAACCATCATGTAGTCTGACATGCTTTTACCGATTGACCACGACAATTATTTTTTAGACATTTTTTTTATATTTATACGATACGATTTTATATTTATACTTTTTATAGATACAAATATTTAAGTAAATGCTATGTTTATAATAAACATGCAGGTCGGTAAATATTGTTAACACTGTTTATTATAAATAGATCATTTACTTTAATATTTGTATCTATAAAAAGAACGTATAACCATAAAAAATGTCTTAAAAATAATTATCGGACTTTGTCCATTTCATATATATATATATATGTATATATATATATATATGGATTCTCCTATTGTTAACGATAAATGAGGATCAGCATTGGATGGCGCTTTCGTTTTACACTTACGCATGCTAGCAGTGCTATTGCGGAGAAAATCAGGTAAGGGAAAGACATATTTCATTTGTGCTTTCTTAAGTGCGATACGAGCCCAGCCTTGCTGCGGACCACAAAGCCACATTGACAGATAGAATTTGTTAAAGCAGGGTTTTTATGGCGTCTCTGCTTCAGAACTAGACGAAGCGGTTCACGGTGCTTCTGTCTACTGTCTTCAAAAACCTTTAACTTAATCATGGCTTACGCCACTCCTTTTGGTTTGGTGCTTGGGCTCCCCAGGTTTTCAGATCAAAGTTTCAAGTTTCGAGTTGTTTTTGTAGCGTAAGAGTGGGCGTCTAACTGAACGCTTGGAATTTGGTAGTTGTCTATACAAGACCTTCTCTGGAAGCCTATGTTCATCCATTCTCACAACATGACCAGCCCACCTAAGTTTTATCTTTGCTAGAATGGTTTCAATGCCTGTGATGTTGGCACATTTTTTCAATATTGAACTATTCTTGAACCTCTCATCCCATTTTATATGACATGTAACAAGAAGACAGCGCAACCAGTCTATTATATATATATATATATATATATATATATATATATATATATATATATATATGAATAATGAACAGACCACTTTAAGGTTTGGGCTCTCCGGATATCATCCTCCTTGGGTCTACCCATACGGATTACCTAGTTTTGCATAAACTATATATATATATATATATATATGTGTGTGTGAAAAGTGTATATAAATATAAATAAATATATATATGTATAATTATTTATATATTACAAAAACATTAATCAGTTTGTCTGACGATCGCTAAAGCGTGAAACCCAGGGTCACAAACTCACATCTATCCAACAAAATATATATATATATATATATATATATATATATATATATATATATATATATATAAAGCAAGCCTTCTCAACTTATCTGCCGTCTATAGTAAGTAGGCATAGATTTAAAATAATAAATAAAATGTATAACGGAAACATTACAAGTATACAAGTAACTGGAAACCCAATCCTAAACAGGAAACAAGGGAGATAACTTTTTATTCCTGTTCTAATGACCGGGTCGGAGTGTGAACCGGATTATAGGCGAACCTTACAATGTGGACAAAAATGGACTTGGGAAAAATGAAAAAAAAAAAAAACTTCAGAAGCTGGCTTTCATACGAAGAAGATCATACTGAGCAGCTGGTGGGACTGGAAAGGCATCAATCTTCTTCTGCAAAATATGAAGCCGAACTAAGATGCGTACTTTTCACGGTTGGACCGATTACAGGCACAATTCGATTAAAAACACCTGAGATAATGTCGTTTTTTTCACCCGAACAAAGCCATATCTCCCGTGTTCTTTGCAGACCCGATAGAAATTGATACTTAGCTGGCCATCTACCTTCGGACTACGATTTATTTCGACCATTACAAAATTCACTCAATGTGAGGCATTTCATATATCAGGAAGCCAAGCTTCATCACATGAAAGATGCAAAATACTGCGCGGATGGGATAATAAAGCTGCCTGAAATATGGAAACAGGTAATGGAATATTATGACATTGAATCTATGTATCAGTCAGTAATGTGCCATGCGTGACATACGCTTAGGCAATCATATATCTTTCGATATATGACTGACGTAGTAGTTTTTTTCCCCCGCATTAGGTTGTCATTGTTTTCTGCGGTAGACCAGTTGCCATCCAAGACTATAGAACCCGGCCTGTCCCGCTATTTACTCATAGCTGTTGGGGAAAAAGAAGAGGATTCATACCTTTCCCAAGATATTGCACGTAAGTGAATGTAATGGATTCGGCTGGAATTTGAACTCAGCTCTCTGATTGTTCAATCCGAGCCACTATGCATTACTCCACCGTCCCTCCGTATAAATCAATAAATATTGTCTTCTCTATATAAGATTTTTGGCGATTTATAACAGGTTGCCCTCGGGGTGAATCCTTACACAGTCGAGTATAAATTTAATCTTTTAATCCTCGTAGTCGCTGCCATTTTGATGTCGATCGAATACTCAGCAGGTAACCCCACCCGAATATAAAATACGTCACAAAGTACGTTGTATTATACGCTTTTATATGTCTACACTAGTTTGGATTGTTTTTTTGGTGTTTTTTTTTTTTTTTTTTTTTTTTGATATTAAAAACCAGAAAATATTTTTAGATTGTAAGAATGTTTAGGAGGTAGTAATTATTTACTAATACACATCTTACAATTTAACCATACAATAATTCCCAAGGGTATTTGCATTAGTGTATATGACAAACGGGGTTGGAATTTGAACTCGGCTCTCCGAGACGTTATCCGTTACAGCATAAATGGCGCCAAAGTCAGCGACGTTCAGCGATTTAAAAACAGAAGAAACTCCTTCCAGTGGATTTGAATTTATTTTGTAAATGCAGCAAAGTACTTTGCATATTCGAAATGTTAAATTTAATCCATTATTAGCTTAAAATTAAAATAAAAATAAAAGCTTCGAGAAAGATTTTTCATGTGTAAAACTTAAACCGTAGGTATCACCTTTCTTTGGAGGTCCACACACATAGATAGATAGATAGATAGATAGATAGATAGATAGATAGATAGATAGATAGATAGACAGAGAGAGAGAGAGAGAGAGAGAATTAATATAATTAAAAGGTTACTTAGCTAAATAAAGTTACCTTCAGCTTCTCGACTGTAGAGTTTCGTAGACAGAAACGTCCGACTACTCGTCAGTGGTATCAGGAATTAACAGATTATACTTCTCGAGTTTTCTTTTTTAAATGAACTTATCATTGGTACAAGCTTTTTCTCAGTGTGTGCTTGCGCGTATATAATATATATATATGTATATATATCTTACTTATTATAAAACGCAGATTATGTGTGTGTCTGTACGTTTATATATTGGATCGGATTTCCTACATTTTCCAACCGATTTCAACAAAACTTCATAGGACTGCATAAAATTACCTTGCTGTGGTTCTGACAGTGTCAAAAATTGGAAAAACATAATTGTTTTTGCATGAAATCAATTTGAAAACACGATTAAGAGGCATCGCTTTCGCAGAATGAAAGGGGGACAACTCATATCAAGTTATACTTATTATAAAACCCAGGTTGTTTGCGTGTGTGTTCGTTTATATATGGGATCGGATTTCCTACATTTTTCAACCGATTTCAACAAAATTTCACTTTTTTTTGGCAGGTAGTGTTTCTTATTGTCTTGCAAACTTTTTTCTTTATTTTTACATTCAGAATGCTTTAAAAATTCCATTTACAAGACAATTGTTTATAATAAAATTCTATTCAATCGATAGACTCATAACGATTAAAAACAATGTTTTTGTTTGAGTTTGGGTTTGACCAATTCGTAAAAAAAAAAAAAAAAAAACTAATTAAGACATGCGTGTCCGTCAACCTTAAACAATAATCTTTGTCAATTTTATTTTTCAGTCTTCATGATGGTCGATACTTGATCTATCTCTTACGGTTACATCCCCGGGCAACGCCAGGCTCTACTGCTAGTATATATATATATATATATATATATATATATATATATATATATAAATGCGCGTGCATGTGTGTGGATTTAATAGGCGATTAATAATTTTTTAGGAATAAAAAGCCAACAAAATGATAAAAATACTGGCAATAACATTAATGATATTTATTTTATATTTTATATTTATTGACTAAGTTGAAGCACAAATATATATAGACATATTTATATATGAAGAAATATAGTCTTAAGATGTGCTATATTTATGGGATAAAGTGCTCAATATCAGAGATAGAGCGTGTGTAAATATAAAAGTGAACATTGAAGTCAATACTTAGAGGCGACAGTCTGTTTCATGCTATAAGTGTTGACTTCTATGTTCACATTTAGATTTATATATTTATATATATATATATATATATATATGTGTGTGTGTTTTTGTGTGTGTGTGTGTGTGTGTGTGTGTTTCTGTGTGTGCATATATATAAAGAGATAAATAGTGACACAAAGAGTCAATCATAGTATTTGTAGAAGATAACCTGTTTTGGGGGCAACTCGTGCTTGTAACTACAGAATTGGAAGAATTTCTAAATCAATGTTTTTCACTGAAAAAAACGCATTTTCACCGATCTTATATATATATATATATATATATATATATATATATATATATATATATATATATATTATTGCTTTGATTTGAGTTTGTGACCCTGGGTTTCATGCCCTTTGCGATCGTCAGACAAAATGATTAATATGTTAGCTCTATCGCTGATATTGAGTGCTTTCCAATTAAGTAACGCGCATATATAATACATAAATAAGATCTTTAAAAGTTGTATATATATATATATATATATATATATGTGTGTGTGTGTGTGTATTTAGGCAGTATATCTGTTGTGTACGATACACCTAATTTACATAAGTGGAGTACCGACCATATAAATATGGGTTGGTACCGGAAGACGAAAGAGGTAAGATAGTAGTTAGAAGAAGATCGAATCGAGAGACTCTGCCCGACTGCGATTTAGTCAACCCATTCTGCAGGAACAGTCTTCCCAAGAATATACCAAAACTAACTGTAAATATTGTGTACCTTTTCCTTGTTTCAATACATTTTGTTTACGTACATTTTGTGTTGTATTATTATTATTCCATGCTTATCCAAGTTTCAACAATATCTTTATTCAAACATCTTTCATTGAATAATATAGACATATTATGTCTATTTTTATAATAGCCTTTTCTAGTTCTCTGAACAGTTTCTTATTGTTTTCTTTCCTTTTTTTTTCCTTTTTTTCTTTTGTTTTTTTTATTATTAATGTTCCCCCAATACAAGGCCCAAGGGCCACTCAAACTAGAAGGTTACTGTTTGGTGTTGCATTAGCGTAAGAAAGGATAAGATAAGAGGAAATATTAACAGCTCATTCAAGACTTGAAAAGGTCAAGATTTAATTAGTAAATAAAATTTCAGAGTTCAGGCTAAGTCGTTAGAAACATAGTGTTTGAGTAAATTTTAGAAGGAAGCAGAAACCCAATCCTAAACAGGGAATAATGGAAGAACCTCTACTCCTATTTCAAAAGACTAGGGAGAAGTGTGAACTGAGCAATAAGAAAACCTATCTGCGCCTTTTGGAGAAGGAAATAGATTACCGAATAAAATTTCAGAGTTCAGGCGGAGATATCAGAAGTTGAGATTTGAAGCAACCGGAAAGCTGTTCGAAAGACAGGGGAGAAGTGGGAACCGGATGATAGACGAACATATCTAATCCTATAAGTTAAGATGAAATTTATTAAGGATATAAGTGGTTTAATCTTCATCTTTTAAGCCTTGCTATCTACTGGTTGGATTAGGCTAACATTTACTCCATATATACATGACTAAGGGGCACCTCGACGTGGTGTAATGGTTAGAAAGCTTGTTTTCCTAGATCAATTACGACTGAGTAGTGAGTTCGATCCTCACTGGGTACCCCATACTTTCGACCTTGTGCCACATCTAAGCCGAGCTTAGAAAATCACTATCTAAGAACGAGCCGGCTAATTTTGTCATAAAGACAGTTTTATCAAATACAAGGAAAGAAATATCTTTTAACTGAAGAATCATTATATATTTAATTATTTATTTTTCGATCGCTTGAATTCAAATAAAACTATGACCAAAGTAAAATGCCCTCAAATATCTTTTTAAGTCTCACTTTTTTCTCCTACTCTCTCTCTCACATACATACATATATATATATATATATATATATATATATATATATATTTGTGTGTGTGCATGTTTGTATATATATATATATATATATATATATATATATATATATATATAGTTTTATGTACTTGGGAATTTAAGTAGCTCAGGACAAAGTTGAAGCTGCATTAAACTTGTACCCAATTGACCTAATGATTATTCACAGGAGAAATAAAAATAAAAATAAAAACGGGTGTCACTGAAGCAGACATTTTATGGATGATAAAACTGGACCCACGACACCCGGGACCCTCGACACCCGGTATGGAAGAAGGCTTTTCAGGCGGTGGGTGGGTACTTGAGTGATAGCGTGATGGCCCGTATATCTATGCGTGTCTAAGCGAACTGAAAGAAAATTCTATGTCTGTGTTGAGGTGTGTAATTGTCTATACGCACTCACAAACATTATATATATATATATATATATATATATATATATATATATATGGGAGGAGGTGGATTAAGTTTTTAGCCTGCCGTTATCCAACGTTTCCCGTGTCTCTCAGGACATTGCTAAGATTTCTCGAATTTAGTACACCAACACATAAAGAATCTTTTCAACCAGGTTTTTTCCTTTATTCTGGAAGTCATTTCCCGCCTCAAATTCCCTGAATGTTTGTGTAGAACTACAGAAGAGTAACTGAAAAGTACTCAACCATATATATATATATATATATATATATATATATATAATAGAAAGAATCAATCTTCAAATGATTCTTCCGTAGATGCACACCAATCAGAAAATTTCTCCACACCATATAAAATGGCAGAGCATTACTAAATTATGAATGTAACCGGCCACGACTGTCATTTTCATTCATTCGCGCAATCTTCAGAGCTAAATTTAATTCTTAATTTGTATATATATATATATATATATATATATATATATATATATATATATACCGAGGGAGAGAGAGAAAGAGAGATGCTAGTGAGATAGTGTAAATGTATAGATAAGTATAATTTATATGTAAATAAAATAGTAAATTTAATTCTTAAGCAT
>CAHIKZ030001413.1:225000-242500 GCA_903632075.3 Acanthosepion pharaonis
CATGTACAAAAGTTCTTTAGACGTTGTTATAATTATTCTGTTTTCCTTTATCCCGCTTGCTTTCAATGTCATGTAAGTATCACATCTTCTAAGCCAGCTTTACTCATTATGTACCCAAGAAATTTTAGCTGCTTTTTTTCTGATATTAAATATAAGAGGCCTTTTCGCTTCCATTTTCTCTAAAACTTCGTCATTGTTCACATGTTCAGTCCATGATATTTATCAACACCCGTCTGTAAAACCACAGTTCAGATGCATTCAGTTTGTTCTTCATCAGTGATGAGATTGCCCAGCATTTACTGCCAAATAGGAGAACTGATATTACGTAACAGTTCAGTACTCTTTTCTTTGTTTGTAACGAAATTTTCCTGATTCTTAATAACTTTACTTAGTTTCTGGAAGGCAACCTTCGCTATCCCAATATCATCTTCGGATTTTGGTGTCAGACTTCCCGTCGTCTGTTAAAACACTTCCCAGATATTGAAATTGTTTTAATTGTTTGATTTTGGCACCTCCAAATTGTAATTTCCTTTCTGGGTTCTTTCTTTTGCTGACAACCATACATCCTGTCTTCTTACAATTGGTGTTTAGTCCTTTCTTCTTGCTTTCCTTCACTACCATCTGTAGGAGTTCTTTAATTTAATTTCTGTGTCTGCTGTCAATACTGTGTCATTTGCATATCTTATGTTAAGATTGTAACCGCAAATAATGAATCCTATAGAACTTCAAATTCTTATGGCCACAAATCCAACATAACAAATATAATCCAGGAAAAATTAATTATAAGTGGTCAAGAATTCATGTAATCATTACAGGGAGAATTGGGCATTCGATGAGTGTAGTGGTTAACAAGCTTGTCTTGTTAAATAAGTTATGACTGAATAGTGAGTTCGATCCTCACTGGCAGTCCTAAACTTTCGGTTTCACTTAGAAAATCCCCATTACAAAGAGAATATTGCCATTAGATATATAATGATTGATAAATAGCTAGATAGATAAGAACAAACTGTGAAAGATAGTTTTACGATTGACTGTAAAATATATGATTTTACTTTAAAATTTCATTGAAAATTTAGAATATAGGAATTATCAGTGGTCAGGAATTATTAAAGGCCTTATCGATAGAATAGAACCGATATGAAAAATATATTCCCATAGTTTCAACAACTACACAGTATCATCCCATTGTGAAATTCAACCTTTTCTTCAGCAGTACACTGGATTCCTTTGACAGCATAAGCTACTACTTTCAGAAAAAAATGACACACGGCCGTCGTTTCTGATTGGAAAATGTATAACTTCGTCTCGCGGTCACCACTGAAATTCATATAATTGCTTCGCGTGTCGACAATGTGATCTGATTAGGTAATTCAAATCTCACATTGAATTAACGTTTTTTTTTTTTTTAGGAACATGGCTGCTGAGTTTAAGAACATTGAAATGTTGTAAATGCAAAAAGAAATAGATGACGAGGCTACATTTTCTTCTAGAGTTCTCACAATGGGACAGAAAACCAAAGTTTGGTGGAATCGTAAGATACCGCTTGGACGCCCAGGGATAATATTAATGATGATTCAGCTCGGAATGTATGTCTGACCACCGGGCCATCGTCTGATGTAAGCTTTGTAAGCGGCACAGCTGGTGCTTTTTTTTTCTTTTGAGGCATGTTTATGGATTTATATGATAATACAGATATGACCTGACTGCAAAAGATAGCAAAGTGCTAAAAGGTTTCCTGTGACGCATTTTGTCATTTAGGAGTGCATTCTAATATAGTGATGCTTACGTTGATACGACTACACCTGCACACGAATGAGAGGGAGATGCTTAAATTTTAAATTTATATTTAATTTTTCTTAAATATTTTTTAAAATATATTCTAGCCGAATTCATTTAGTTTACTTTTCCTTGTTTTTATGTCTGTTGTTATTAAATATCCCACATTGGGATCATAGAAAATCTGCAAAGAAATGCTATAAGCACTTAGCCGTAAATTTATTGTGGATGATCTAGCGATAAAACAAGTTTCTATGCATTTTTATCTTAGTAAATTGCCGTCTCTTTTAATTAAAGTAGCATATTTAAAATCAACATTATGATCAGATTCATTAAGTAAGCAACTAATGCATATAGTGTGTTTTTTTGCAAAAGATCCCTGCTGTGTTCATATAATATTTTGTTTAAATTCCTTGAGGTTTCTCCGATGTAATCTTTGCGGCAATTATTACAGGTGATAGACTAAATTCTCCCATCAAATTTTAGTTTATTATTTTATTTCATAATAATTAAGTTTTAATGATTTAGTAGTAGTTATAACACATTGTGGCAATATGGATAGAACAATATATTTTGATTTGTTGGGTTTGTTGGAAAAGTCCACTCTTCTGGGATATTGGAGGAAGTTAAAAGTATTTTCAATGTATTTCGCCTATTCATGTAAATAATGAGGGTTAGAAATTGTGAGTGCTCTTCAATTGAATCCGATGATTACTCCGGGTTTATTTTGCTGCTATGGTGAGAATAGAATTCAAGTGATCATTTTTATTAGTCGATTTGAGATGGACAATGATCTAAGAAAGGTAAATTATTCTTTGTTTCTGTTACAGTGAATTCTGTCTTATGTTCGACTTTGTTTAGTTTATCATCAAGGTCAGGTAAAGTAGTTTTGCAGGCATATATTAATAGAGTGCCATTAATATATCGGAAATATATTAATTGTTTAAGTAAAATATTTTGGAAAGGATCAGATTTAATAAATTCTAAGAAGTTGCATGTTAAAATACTGCATAGAGGCGAACCCATTGGTAATCCAAATTTTTGTTTATAAAAAATATTGATAACGGTGAAATAGCATTGATTGGTGATGAGACTGCAGATATTATTATTTTAACTTTTGGTAGGTATATAGGGGTTTATTCTTGATTGTGTTAGGTGTTTTTTTTTAAAAGATTTACGTATTTCCATAGATTTCCCTACAATTGTTCGTGATATATATATATATATATATATATATATATATATATATATATATATATATATATAATGATAGTGTTAAAAAAAACAGATTATTACACGCCTTACCATCGTTCGTCAGAGTAACATAAATCGATAGAATTAATTGTATATATATATATATATATATATATATATATATATATATATATAACGACTACTAAAAAAAGTTGCAAATTGAAAAAATAATGTTTTTTATGAAAGTATTTATTTATATTTGATATTTCAGATCGACCTCAATCACTTTTTAGTTGTTTTTCTATATATATATTAAGAAAGTATACGTGGGTTCTCATTATGCTATATATATATATATATATATATATATATATATATATATATATATATATATATATATATTTAAGGTCTGCTATATTTATGGGATAAAGTGCTCAATATCAGAAATAGGGCGTATGTAAATATAAAAGTGAACATTAAAGTCAACACGCAGAGGCGACAGGCTGTTTCATGCTAGACGCAATCGTCATGAGGCCTGACGATTGCGTCTAGCATGAAACAGCCTCATTCATAAGATGTGAATAAAATCAAGCTTTGGTCGCATCTTTTTTTTTTTTTTTCGAAACAGCTTTATTATCGTGTCCTTGTAATTTTTCTCATTACTCATTCCCGTTTCTTTATTGCTACAATTCCTTAACAATCCTCCAGAATTTGTTCTGACAAATACAAACGCTGCTGACAGATTAGCGCAATAATTATTCACTAGGAATTTTCTTTCTAAACAGATCTGCAGAAAAAGTTAGGAAAATTTAAGATTTCTTTCTTTTTCTCCCAAAATAGTTTTTCTTCTCTCTCATTTTCTCTCTCTTTCTTGAGTTCCCACCCCTTTCCCTAAATCCCTTTCTCTTTCCTTAACTCACTCTTTTTCTTTCACTCACATCTTTTCGTAACTTACTTTTTTCTTAACATTCTGTCTCTCTCTCTCCAACTGACTGTATTTCTCAAACTTTCTCTTTGCCTAACTCTTTCCAATCCTTCCTCATATTGACAATTCCCTCCTAAAAACAGATTAACAATTTGGTATAATTCTAAATTTGTAAAAAAAAAAAAGAAGAAAAAAACAACAAAAAACAAGCAAGCATAGAGTTATATATGCATATACAGTATCTATATATCGAAAATATTATCAGTAATTAATATATTTATTAGAAATCAGATATCGACCTATAGAGAACACAGATCAAAGATTTCTTGGCGGGATATTCAATTATCGACCTATACACGGGGGATAACGGATATTAATGATGTTTTAGCTAGAAATCAGATATTGACTAATGCCCGTGCCATATCATGGATTAATTATGTCTAAGTTACAATCTAATTGATTGATTGACTCGTTTTCTACAACTTATCAAACCCTTGCAGATTATTTAAAGACAGAAAAGTCTTTTAGATTTTAGGAAATTTTTAGTTTTACAAATCTTACTAATTAACCTGTAGCTGCGTGGAGAAGAGAGTATTCGCGCTTAAGTGAATACAACAAACTCAATGGCAATTGAAAATCGATTCTGCGACAAACAATTCCGAGCCATTATCGATTACACCACTCGCACGTCAATATTACATCATCTAGGTAATGACCAGGCTCGACGCTGCATAACTTCGTTGATCGTACGGGAACCAGTGTTTCAACGTGATATTGCCGTAAGTCCTCAAAATTTAACTTTCTACCAATGCAGCTGTGAATATATAACCTTTCAGAACATCAAATAACACAGCAGAGAAATCTGAAATGTCAATACCCATAGAGGATAATAGTCAAAATGATTCCTGGACTATGGCCAATCCCTTATCAAAATTGGTGAGCCACTTATGGTAGTTGGTTACGGAATCTGGTTATTTTACGGATATAAGAATTGTACATTATAAGGCTATGAAAAATAAATAAGAGTTGAACTTAGATTTGAAGAGAATTAAAATGATTAGTAAAGCATCCACTCGGAAGTTTGTTGCACGAAGTAGCGGTCTTTGGAAGAACCTGTCCTAATGGAACTTCCTCTTTATCAATGGAATACGAAGGGAATGAAGACTGTATTTATGGCATGATGTATCTTAGCTGACAAGGTCTAAACCGGTGGAACTAGTGAATGTAACACGTCACTACATTTTTTTATGTAAATAATGATAGAGTAATGATAGGCTTATGATTTTGCGGATATGGATAAGGGGTTACAAGGTGAAAATAATTAATCGTCTGCAAGGCCGCTTTTGAACTATTGTTGAAGCCGGAAACTGATAACAATAGAAAAAAATAAATAAAAATAAACAAATAAGAACAATGAGATCAAAATTTCACCATCTGTAAAATAGATGTATATTCAGAATCGTTTGGCCATAAAGTCATATTTCGACCAACAAATCATAAGCCGTCCTGACCAGAATACAAACAACCTGGTCTAGCGTGCGAATCAGAAAAAAAAACTGCAACCCATAAGGCCAACAATGATGTGCCAATGGAAATTAAAGCGGCTCTTTCGAAGTGGATCCCTATATATGCATATAACGAGATAGAAAATCAACAAAAACGAGAATCGATAAATAATTTTGTCTATTATCCGATGCTGCGGTCATCGTAACATATACAAAGCCAAAATACATTTGCACAACTAGCTGACGATTTAGACGGCTACAGTGTCTTGATACATCTGAAAACTTACACCTTTTCTTTCTCCGCGTTTTAAGCTGTCCGCTGTTAAATTTGAAAATATACATACCTTCCTTCACCCACAATGTTAAGCAGGTGGCTGCTACATTTGGATACACACACATTTACTTCCTTCCAGACTTCCTCTCTTTCTCTCCGCCTCCCTCCCTCTCTCTTCTCTCTCTCTCTCTCTCTCTCTCTCTCTCTCTCTCTCTCTCCTCTCTCATATGCGCCAGAACTTTTACACTTAAATACTTGAAACCTCAACTTTCACCTCATTCCTCTGCATTTATTATATTGCGTTATATAGAGATTTATGTTGTATTTTTAACACCTAAACCAAATATAGCGATATATGGTGGGAACGGACGTTGTTATAAGATAAGCTTTCACAAACCCGCCATATGGGTAAGTCCAGCCTAGATATGCCAGCTATACTTCATATTTGATCTGATCTTGTAAAGATAAAGAATGGCAGGTAAACTGTCTCTATTTTTATTTCATACCTCTGAAAGTGCCCACTTTGCCAAACGTATCCAGAAGGAAAACTGGATAAAGAGATCCGTGTCTTATAAATGCAGATGGAGACCAAAAGAGTTGATGGTTTCATTCTTTCTTCTTAAACTGAGCGAAATGAAGCGAAGGAACGAAACGAGGGTCAAGTGGTAAGACGAACTTAAAATCAAAATGAAGAATGGGTCAATTCTGAATACGGAGAGTACGGAATTATAAATTGATGAGAAGGGAAGAGATGAAAGGAAGACAATGAATGAGGGCAAAGAACGAAGAGAGAACTAAAAAGTTTATAGACAAACAGTGAACGGAAAAAGGCAGAACGAAGAAGAAAGATAAAAAGAAAATAAAAAGAGAACGGGGTAAAGCAGAAAAACGGGAGAAAGAAAGAAAGAAAGAAAGAAAGAAAGGTAAGGAAAATGAAAGAAACAATTAAAAAAACGCCAAAAGAAAAAAGAAAAAAAAAAAAACAAGAAAGAAGAGTAAAATGTTGAATAAAAATGTAAAAAAAAAAAGAGAAAGAACTACTATTGAAAAGGAAGGGGGAAAATGAAGAAACATCCCTAAACACAGTCACAACCGTAACGTACTGACGAATACTCAGGTAAACACAAAGACTAAAAAAAATTACACCCCCACCACTATACCTACTCAAATAAAGAAATAAGTATTTAAAAAGCCGGGCCGCTTTCAAAATCTTTAATCAGCAGATACCTCTTCGGCCAGTGGTCACATTATTAATGGTCGAAGGGTCATCTTTCAAAAAAAAAAAAAATGGAAAAAGAAAAAAGGAGAACATTGTGAGGGAAAAAAGTTAGACAAAAAAAATGGATTGATTAACAATAAGGGGAAGAAGCTCCCAAGTGATGTCAAACAAGCGAATAAAATTGCACCGATGAGATTTGTAAGTGTGTTGAGGGCAAGATGAAAAGAAAGTCCAAGGAGCGGGAAGAAAATCAGGGTTAGGGACGAGGGTGAAGATTAGGTGGGGGGGAGAAATTAGGGTAATCAAAAGAAGGATGGGCAGGAACGAGGCTAGGAAAGAAGAGGCGAGGAAGGAGGTATTTCTAGTGACAAGAATATAGGAAGGGATGTGCAAATAAGATAAAATATGTATAAAGAAAAAAGGCAAAAAAAAAAACAATAGGAAAAAGGGACAAGGAAAAATGAAAGAAAAATGAAAAAAAAAAAATCAAAAAAGAGAAAACGGATTAGATTTTTTTTTTTAAAAAATGATGGAAAAATGGGGGGAATGAACAATTTAAAAAAAATGAAGAAAGAAAAGAAGAAAAAATGAAAAAAATATAAACATAGGCAAAAAAAGAATGTAAAAATGATGGAAAGAACACAAATAAAGAAATTTTTTTTAAAAATGATGGAATGAATGAAGTGAAAAATGAAAAAAAGAGGGTAAGAAATTAGGAATGAACACGTATTTAAAATACATCTTTATTTCAGATAGAAAGAAAAGTGGAAATAATTTGCAGAAATTAGTATATATAAACATCAGCATGCAAACATCAAACTATAACAGATAGATAGATAGATAGATAGAGAGAGAGAGAGAGAGAGAGAGATGAGTACAGACTGGGATGGATAGATAGATAGATAGATAGATAGATAGATGCGAACACACTGAGATAGATAGATAGATAGATAGATAGATACGAACAAATCGAGATAGACAGATACGAACATAGATAGATAGATAGATAGATAGATAGATAGATAGATAAGAGACTAAAACAATAGATTCCACAGACGCAACAAATAATCGGATTTTTAATCTTCTGGATAATTGCTAGAAGAATGAGATGGATTTTTCTTATAGAAGAATGGGACCTGATAATTCAGACAAGAGATTTTCTTTCAGCTAGATAGGGATAAAAGAATGGATGGAGAAGATGGATTTTCTGAACTTTGGGATCGACGAACCTAGGGAGATTCCAATTGTCTTCAATGATCGGCCATGAGAAGAATGAGATAGATAGATAGATAGATTCTGGGAGATAGATAGAGAAGAATGGACTTTTACTTTAGATAGAAACAGGAGCTTGATGGTTGATAAAACTTGAAGGTTCAATCCATAGATCATAGATAGATAGATAGATAGATAGATAGATAGATAGATACGAGAAGAATGAGATAGATAGATAGATAGATAGATAGATAGATAGATACGAGAAGAATGAGATAGATAGATAGATAGATAGATAGATAGATAGATACGAGAAGAATGAGATAGATAGATAGATAGATAGATAGATAGATACAAGAAGAATGAAAGATAGATAGATAGATAGATAGAAAGGGATGAAAAGAATGAGATAGAGATATGATAGATAGATAGATAGAAACAGAATGAAGAAGAGATAGATAGATAGATAGATAGAACAGACTGAGATAGAGAGATATGAGAAGAATGAGACTGAGATAGATAGATAGATAGATGAAGAATAGATATAGAGAAGAATGAGATGAGATAGATAGATAGATAGATAGATAGATAGATGCGAGAAGAATGGAGAAGAATGGATAGATAGATAGATAGATAGATAGATACGATATGAACAGACTGAGATAGATAGAGATATATGAACAGACTGAGATAGATAGATAGATAGATAGATAGATAGATAGATAGATAGATAGATAGATAGATGTGAGCAGGGTGAGATAGATTCGATGGGTAGATATGAAGGAATTAGTAGATAGATAGATAGATAGATGTTAAATTTGCAAGAGACAGATCTTCTGTAATCCGATAGATAAGAACAAGAAAGAGGCAAACAAAACTTCAAAGAAAGGTCGAAAAACGAACCAATTCAAAAGTTTATAATGCAAACTACAAAGTCGAGGGCAATCGACCGAATATTTTTAGAATAACACTTTATCTCCGAAGTAGAAAACATCAGTAAAAAAACTGGAGATTACTCTGTCTAAAATGTCGTTATCTCGCCGCTTCCTTTTGCTTAGGACAAGGCTATTAAATGAATATCTGGACTACCTCCTACTAAAAGGACAGTCACTATGACAACATCGCCGAGATCATCTGACATTCGTGATATAACTGGTGCCACCCGTCGCTAATATCTGCTCGTTTTTTTTTTGGGGGGGGAGACAAAAAAAAAAAGAAATCCTCAAAAGTGAACAATTTTACTTCTTAGAGCATGTTGTCTGTTACTATACACAAGACACACACCACACATCCATATATATATGATATTCCTCGATACATATATATATATATATATATATATATATATATATATATATATATGCATGCATATATATATAGAGAGAGATAGATATAGATAGATAGATAGATAGATAGATAGATATTAGTGGTAAATATACACATACATATGCAAAATATATAGATATATATACATAGGTGCATACATATACATGTATATTTTTTGAATAAAAAATTCCGGGAGGATAGAATCCAGGTAGAACTCAATGTCCAGGACAGAGTAAGGATATAATAAAAAAGCTTAAACATTAATGTCACCACGAAATGTATCTTTAATGTATTAGACATCCGACAACATTCATATTTCCCCCTTCCACTCGCCTCTAGTGAGAAAAAAACCCTCTCTGTTAAGTGTTAGCCTCCCACCTTCTCCGTCTATTACCCCTCTAGTTAACACTAACATTCGTCCCACACTCTCATACTTACACTCACTCCAAATTCTATTTTTATTTCCGGAGTTGTTTTTTTCTGTTTTCTTTTTGAATTTGCAGGTCTGATGAATTGATCGTATTTACGATTCCAATGGAATAAATTATGACCATGGAATATTAATGTTTAAGCTTTTTATTATTTTATATATATATATATATATATATATATATATATATATATATTATATATTCCGCGGATTGAGGAATAGGAGAGCCAAGTTCGAATTCCAGTCGAATTCAATCCACTTACGTTCTAATACCCTTTGGAAAGGTATTAATCCTTTTCTTCTCTCTCCAACTATGGGTAACTAGCAGGACAGACTGGGTTCTATAGCCTTGTAGGGCAACTAGTCTAGGAGAAGGACAACTCTGAATTCAAAACCTGCAGAGGACCGTTTGGAGAACCATGTGACACATAGTACATCAGGTCCTTGTATTCGTCCCTTAAAAAATGTGAATGGTTCTGCACAAAGCCTTCAACACCATAATCAAATAATTGTTGAAACTTGAATAAAGCATGGAATAATAATAATACAACACAAAATGTACTTAAACAAAATATATTGACACAAGAACGTGTACACAATATTTACGTGTTCAATTTTTACACACACACACATATATATATATATATATATATATATATATATATATATATATATATATATACCGAAAAGTGTGTTAGTCATCCAGCGGACTCACACGGCATTTACACAGCCAGCATCTCGAAAGGCAAATTGCAGCAAGACGACTGGCATGTTAGCAATGTGGCAACAACCGCAAAACTCTTGCAGGTCTTAAAAAGCCATATGAGATGCCATCAGCGACGAAGTGACGATAGAATGTGTAAAAAATATTAAGAAAGTTTCAGTGCATGAGACACACACACACACACACATATATACCACATATATATATATATATATATATATATATATATATATATATATATCCCGAGAGCCACGACGACTATCCCCAAACTCATCCACCATGGATTATGTGATCGAGCGGTGCTATATCGGGTCTAATTCGTTACATCTTCGTCACCGAGGCCCATTCGTATGACGTTTGCCTCATATCGTAACTGTCAGGGTTTCAATTCTCGGCAGTGGATGTGCACTACTGATGAGTCCCAGTTATAGGACGAAACGTCCGGTGCATTCTGCATTGGTTTCTTCTAGACACGATATATACTTAATTTAATAATTATATAATTATTATATATATATATATTTATATTACTTAATTATATATATATATTATATATATTATATTACTTAATTATATATATATATATATATATATATATATATATATATATATATATATATATATATATATATATATATATATATAATTAAGTAATTGATCGATATGATATATAAACGAAGAGATTCACCACCGAGAATTGAAACCCGGACAGTTACGATATGAGTCAAACGTCATACCAATTTTACCGATGGGCCTCGGTGATGTAACGAATTTGACCCGATATAGCACCTGTCCTTTGGTACAGTTGGTATGACGTTTGCCTCATATCGTAACTGTCCGAGTTTCAATTCTCGGTAGTGGATGCGCACTGCTGATGAGTCCAGGCCAATGTTTTCTGCATTCTGTCGAGGTTTATTCTGGACTCAATGAATTATTCAGTTATGCTTATCTCAAATCCTCCAAATAATTTCTCTCTCGCACACACACACACACACATATATATATTAAAGGTGTGGAAAGTTTTCAACATCCGCTTTTTAAAAAACAGAAGGAAGTAGGCGTTTCATCTTTGTCTCAATGTTTAAGTTAGATTATTTTTTGCTGACCAGTATCCTCATCTTGTTTGATATCGTCACAATATTTTGACTGTTGTATCCTCTAGCTTTCTTCAGAGGTTTGTTATATATGGTATCCTCTCGGGAATGTCGAATTGATCCCTTTATTCAGTCGACGAGAATATTCTCATTTTCTTTCAAAGAAAGAAAGAAAGCTTACAATGACAGCTATGGCCTAGTGGATAAGAACGTTGGTTACCTGAATCGCGTTGGTGGCTGTGTTTCAGTGGAAACTCGTCCCTTATGTGGGAGGGGATGGTACTGTTTTAATATTTTATTCAATGAGAGGTCACTCGTTAGCAAAACGTCTCTCTCCAAACAGAATACTCCCGCTTTCGTTCGTGGCAAAATATCTTTTATTCTTAAAAAAAAATGCAAAATTTCTTTTTCTCTTAATTAATCTCCCATAAAATAATAAAAGACAAAACAATTAAGTATTAACTAAAAAAAAAAGAAAACGAAGAAAAGATAGAAGCCTGGTTTCCATACCAAAAAGAAAAAAAATCTGCCATTTTTTTCTATTCCAGTTTTCAAAAAAAAAAAAAAAACTAATAGCACACACACACTTTTAGAAGCAACACGGTGTCGTAATCGACTCATCTACTTAGCTTGACAAAATCTGGCTTTCGTTTATTTTTAATATCGTCTGCTTCTTAAACTTCTTTTTTTACCACTCAAAAATGTTTGTCATAGCAATTAATCATGCTCTTGTCCTTTTTCTAAATACCATTTTATAAAAAAAAAAACTCAAGTTAACGATCCTCTCTCTATTTTTGTTACTTTTTAATTGTATTCTTGAAAAAATATTTTTAAAGTATGACATTTTTTGTAAAAAGAAAAAAATATGTAATTTTTATGACTGAATGTCACTCTACGATAACATCTTATACCCTTGTTCAATGTAACACACAAGCAATATGACAAGAACAAAAAAGTACATAGAATTAACTGATACAAGATATCCTCTAACATTGACAGCGCAATAAGAACTATCTCCCCCAATGGATCGAATAAAATGTCCTGATTCTTGAGGTGGGGGTTACAAACTACAACAGTATCCTGAAAACTCCCGAAATGTCAATCTGTTGAGGATTTATGGGATGTGTTGGAACTTCCAATACGTGACCTGCTGCTAACATCCTGACTGCATATACAGGGGAAATCGTTCGAGTTCTGGGAGACTTCATTCCTAGTTGAGCAAGAACTGTTTTGCGAGCACATGAAAAATCAGCACCTTATTAGGCACGTGGTAATGATCTTTTGGTTTATCTGCGGTAGTCACGATTCCATCCTTTTACAAGTGATTTCTAACATTAAATTTTGCACTTCTAGATTTTCGCAACTGTACTATATAGAGGGTCTCAAGAATTTGAAGTTTTTGTTTATTATTTTCATGGTGTGGTATATTGGTGTTGTCAACAAGAATTTTCCTGTATTGGGAAGGCGGACAGGAATGTGTTTTTAGATGTTGTGAAATAGAATTTTATCCGACACACACATACACACACACACGCACACACACATATACCAAACATATATATATATATATATATATATATATATATATTAACATTTCACCCCCAAGCAAGGCGGGAAGCCACTAGGATGCAAGGGGTTACAGAAAATTTAGAGCAAGATCAGATAGGGTGATAGAAGAAAGGATGAGGGTAGTGGATAGATCAAGGCAACTGGAGATGTCGAGAGACATTACACTTGAATAGCTGGAGATTATAGCTCACAGGGAAACAGGAAAAGGGAAGGGAGTTCCACAGGGAGAGGTGCGAGACATGAAGCTATTAGAATAGAAGAGACGGCTATATTTAGGAGTTTCGACAGTGAAGGGGGTGAGCAGTGGGGATGCCAGCCTCGTGAGGCGCTGGAACTCGTGACGTCTGGGAACCAGCGAATGCAGCTCCTCGGAGCAATTTCCATGGAAGTATTTGTAGAACAGACAGAGGGAGGCGACGGCGCGTCTGTGAGAAAGTGACTGTAGACGAGACGCCAGGGCAGGGCCAACCATATTGCATATCCGCCTCTGGAGCCTATTAAGAACCCCTATTGGTCAGGCAAAATGTGAAATTGACAAGAAAGAGATGATTTCATTCTTTTTTTACCCTAAAGTTCACTGAATACAAAGTTCAAGAGCCACTCAATCTAGAGGATTATTGAATGGCATTAATAAGAGGATGAAATAAGAAATGAAAATTATGAGGATAAGTAGAATAGATAACGATTGATCATTGACATAAAGAAGTTAATATCGTAGTGTTCGGGAAGTATCCACGCAGGAGTCTGTTCCTCAAAGATAGGTTCTTTTGAAAAATCTAAGTGGAACTTCTTCTTTACAACTAGAATGCGGAAGGAATAGAGTTTGTTTGTTTTGCAGCATGGAGGGTCTTCTCTGTAAAGGACTATACTGGAGGTCGTCTGAATATTTGCTATGGGAATAGAGATAGATTGGTGTCTGCGAGAAAGGGATTATAGAATGGAAAATAAGTCACGCCACAACGCCATGTAAACCAGTGCTACTCAAAGTGGGGTCCGTGGACGGGTGCCTGTACGAGAAACATCAGCTACCGATCCGAGGCCAGTGTCCAGACCATGCTAAGGAATCACTTGAAGTTTTTTTTTTAATTATTTTTTTTATATCTTTTGATACTGAATTATTTTTTTGCAAAATAAATGGAAGATAAAATATAGTCAACTTTTATTATATTCATTTTATATATCGTTTTATGTATCAATTAATATTACCACGTAATACTACAGGGTATGTGGCACGTTGAGAACTGCCGGTCTGCCATATCAGATAGCTTGAGAAATACTGATGTAAACGATTTTGATCTCTAACAAGGCAGCAATGTGAGGATTGGGTAGTTCCAGTCTAGATATAGAAGTACTACACCATATTTGGTCTGATCTGACTCATGTAAAGATAAGACACGCCAAAAGGAGTCTGTTACTTTCTGGAGCGTTCTCATAAATGGCAGTGAGTACTGGACGATCTCCTTTAAGATGCCGAGTATACTTGAAGGATGCCGAGGATACCGTGGTCTGAACATGCGAGTAACGACGAAGTTTTGGAGAAAATGGAAACAAAAAGGAAACTAATACTTAATATCAGGAAGAGACAGCTGAGGTTTCTATGGCATATAATGAGGAAGGAGGGCTTGGAAAATCTGATACTCACAGGACAAATAGAGGGAAAAAGGGATAGAGGAAAAGAACATATAATATATTTAATAATCATGAGTAAATCGATGGCAGAACAGGGCTTAGGAGAAATAACAGAAAACCAAAGTTTATTAAGAGCTACAAGGGACAGGAAGTTGTGGAGAGGCATGATCACCCACATCCCGAGGGGATATGACACATAAAGAAGAAGGGAAATGAATTTACAAATAATGTATATATGTTTTGACTTCTGTAGAATGTCAGGAAGAGATGGTTGAGGTTTCTATGGCATATAATGAGGAAGGCGGGCTTGGAAAATCTGATACTCACAGGACAAATAGAAGGCAAGAGAGACAGGGGAAAACAACGCAAAACATACTTAGTGAGCTTGAGTAAATGGATGGCAGAACAGGGTTTAGGAGAAATAAAAGAAAGACAAAGTTTATTAACAGATACAAGGAACAGGAAGTTGTGGAGAACCATGATCGCCTACGTCCTGAAGGGACACGGCACATAAAGAATAAGACAATACACCCAGCATCTTTAGCAATCGATTGTATATATGAGTTCCACTTGAGATTTGTAGTAAACGTAAATCACATTGAGAACAGGATCGTTCATTTTCTTTACCAAAAATAGAGACACTGATATATCACTCTCTCCCTTGATTAAAAATGGTTTTATGCATACAACCTTGTTTTTTTTTTATGGGGACCTGAAACAATTTCCGATGGATCATACTTTCAAACTAGTCAAATCTTTTTTTAATACTTTTTTTAAGTCGATTCTCTTATGATTTGATTGGTGTTTTTATACCTGATGCCGAATTGTCAGCTTTGGCTATTTTCACATCTGCCTTCTTTTTTTTTATTCACAGAGAATTTTCTGGGTGGATATTAATAAAGAATTAACTTCAAATCTCCCCTTGGCAAACAGTTTTCTGCCATTTCATTTTAACTCCGTAACAACGGCAGAAACTCCCGTCATTCGCAGTTAACGTACATATCTATGATGGCGGAAATTCCCGTCATTCGCAGTTAATGTGCTGAGTAGGAAGAAAGTTGGTCTGATTCATATTTGGCTTATCATTTTTTATGCATTGTCTATTTGACTGCAACTTTTAATTCTCATTAGCTTTCATCAGGCTGCCCTTTAAAAACCTCAAATATCTTGATAGTAGAGATAACTTAATTCTCAATGCTAAAAAATTCGCCTTTTATCTTTTCACAGAGAGTTTATCAACAGTTATGGGTTAAATCGGAGAGTAGACAGGGTTATCTAGCCTTGGTTAGTAAAGAAAATTAAGAGACAGTTTTGAATTCGAAAACATTTCCCTCTAAATTCTTCTTTTTCTCCTTCTTCTTCTTCTTTTCTTCTTCTTCTTCTTCTTCTTCTTCTTCTTCTTATTATTATTATTATTATTATTATTGTTAGTAATAGTAGCAGCGGAAGTAGTAGTTGCAGTTTACTTGTTTGTATGTCCGACAGTGAGATTTTTCTATCCATGATCAGAGTGTAGTCTGATTAATCCCTAGCCCTCCTAAATTGACCAAGAAACCTAAAAACGTTAATTAACAGAGAAAAGCAAGACAAAAACGAGAGGAAGTAGAGAGAGTCAAAGAGGAAACGAAGACAGCAAAAAACGTATTCCTGATGGATAGAATATATATATATATATATATATATATATATATATATATATATATAAGAAGAATGTTAGAGAAATTAATAAAAAATAGAAAAAAATCTGCGTAACGAGTTTCGTACTCTAGAAGAGCCTAATTATTTTATGGAATTATATAAACATTTCAAATTTCAACGTTCCAACATCATCACTGTTTCATATAATTATAACCGACGCTTTCGTTTTAATTCTCACCACCTCCCCCTCGTACACATATATAATTCCATCAACAAAGGCATGAAGTCCTTCTAGCGGACGAAATGCATTACATATATATATATATATATATATATATATATATATATATATATATATATATATATAGTTAAATCTAGAGAGCCAGGCAACCTACATTACGGTTTGACCTTAGCAGATGGTCAGGGAAGGCTGACGATCCGCTAAGATGAAACCTTGGTAGGTTTGTCTGGCTCTCTAGGTTTAACAAAGTCTGCTCTACTCATTGTATTGAGCACTTTATTTAGTTATTTTGCTTACTCGTATCGTTTATTTTACTTTGGGCTTTGGCCTTGCATGCTAGACGATTATTTTCGGCTAACGTACATGTTCTTGGTTCTTTCTTTTTTATATACCTTTTTTCCCTTTGGTATTGGTTTGATTATTTGCAAAACAAGACACCCAAGGTTTTCCGAACGTGTATAGTTTCCTATACTTATAAGTTACTACTACTAGTATATATATATATATATAATTAATATTCTACTTTGAATTGAGCTCTCCTGGGTACTGGCGTATTTCGTATAGAAAGTGTTAAAATTTCCCTTTCTCTCTGCCTAGGGTTAGAATCTCTGATTGATACCAAATCGGACGGGTTTCGAAGCAATCGGACGTCTAGCCACACTGAAGAGCTGTGAAACAGTCTATGGCGAAATATATATCTGTATATGGATATATATATATATATATATATATATATATATATAT
>CAHIKZ030001413.1:245000-272500 GCA_903632075.3 Acanthosepion pharaonis
TTCATACCATTACTGAAGGACTGAATGATTTTTTTCCTCTCACTATTGATCAATTGAAAATACAGTGGGTCTGACACAAAACGATTTTCACCTGTTCTTTTCTTAGCTGAATAACTCAAAGAGTTTTTCAGTGATTCTCACGACATATGGTGTCAAAATGGCTAAACGTCTTATCTGAAAACCCGGAAAAAAGAATCTCAATTAGTTTAGTGGTTTTTTTTATTAGATATTATATATTTTGTGGGATGGTTAATTATGATGTTACACGATTTGGACAATTTTGCTATTACTCCCGGTATTTAGTAAAAGAAGGAGAGAAAGGAGAAAGAGACTGGGAAGGGCGGGGGATGGAAGAAAAGGAAAGAGACACAGAGTGAGAAGGTATATGAACGAAAGAAAGCTGCTGTCAAATAGGCTTGTTGGTTAGATATCAAAAGGTAATAAATTCTAATAACAAAAGGACAGATATGATCAAAGCATAGTACGCTACACATTAAAGTTCTTTAGGAAGCAACAAAGAGAAAGAAAGGGAGGAAGCGGTACAAGATGTTTCTGCCTTCCTTATTTCCTTTTGTGCATATGAAACTTAAACATGTTTGTCAATTTTCATTAAAACAATGAATAATAAAGACAGAGAGAAATAAGGGAGGGAACAAGAAGACACAGGCAGAAGGTAAGAGAAAGGCAGATGCATGAGAATATATTTAATCTAAATTGTCAACACAAGTGGAACTTCAAATTATTTTCTATTCTATATTATAAAAAAAACTATGACTTTATATATTTATGGCAATAGGGATACTGAAATTTGTTGCGTTACAATCAGAACAGTTTGTGACTTTGTTTCTTTTGTCTCGTGCTTGCTTTCTTTACACAGTTTTTATTTTAATGATTTGAAAAGCAGGTGAACTGATTAAAATCTTTTGTACAAACGGAAAATTTATATCACGACAATGTACAGTGGGTTATTTAGCCATCCTTCATTACAGCAATTTTGGTTTGTGTAATAACGTATCTTCTTTTTCTTCAAACAATACTGTGTTCGTATCAAGCTACTCTAATCTATGAACGACTTATATTTTGCAATGAAAGTTCGTAGAAGTAAGAAAATTGGTGAATTTCAACAAGAGCAAATAAGAGGATGGCATCCGTGTGGCAAGTAAGAGAATGGCATCCGTGTGGCAAGTCAAGTAGGGAAATTGCTAGGTTTTTCCAGGTTAATCATCAAAGGGTTAACAATATTGTCAATAAATTTAATGAAGAATGCCATTGTCGTATTAAACCACGTTCAGGAAGACCAAGCATCGTGTCTGAGTGAACGAAAAGGGAAATCATCAGAAATCGTTGTCAGAGTGTCAAAGACGTCGCCAACAGCATGAAAATGTCGCCATATGCGGAGAGAAAAACTCTGAAAAAACTAGGCTATCAAAGAAGAGTTGCAAGAAAGAAGCCCTTGATTTCAGAGGTTAACAAGAACAGGCGTATGGACTGGGCGAGAGAATTCGAGATTAAAGATTATGAATTTTTGCAGTCTATAATTTGGACAGATGAAAGTAAATTCTGCCAATATTCGAATTCGAGACAGGTTTATTTGGGGGTGGGGAAATCAGAATGAGACTTGGGACACTCAATGTCCGCAGGCGACCGTGAAACATGGAGGGATTGGAGTAATGGTGTGGGGCGCTGGCTGGTTTGGAGGGAAATCCGAGCTGATTCTTGTCGACCAGCGGTTGAATGGTCCAAAATACTGTCAAATATTAGAGAAAGAAATACTCCCACTATTTGAAACCAATTAGATTGGCAGGAATGTCTACCTTTTTTCAAGATGGAGCGCCATGCCATACAAGAAAAGTAGCAAAGGCCTGGAAAGAATCGCAAGGAATTAAGTCACTTCAAAGTGTAGCCTAAAGTCCTGATATGAGTCCATTAGAGCACGTTTGGGAGCACCTTCACCGAAAACTTCGAGAACGTGCAAGCAAAATCGCGTCAGTGGCAACCCTTAAAAAAAAATTTTGCTAAAGGAGTGGCAAAATATCGATCAGACAATTGTTCATAACCTGATCAAATCCATGAAAAATCGAATCCAAGCACTGAAATTAGCAAATGGATTACCAACTCTATACTAGTTCCAAATACTGTTTATTTATGTTCAGTACGGATTACGTAATTAAATTTTGAAATTGGATCTAGCTTATTTCTCCTGGCTAAAAAATTTTCTTAGATCACTGTATTACTTAAAAAGATTAATATTAGATGTGACAATGTACGACACAAACATGTACTTCAACTACTAGAAAATCTTGATAAAATAATCCAGAAAATTTTCTGCTACAATGCATACAATGAGAATATTACTTGAGCGAGTACGTAAATATGGAAAAAGGCTTAAGTACACAAAAATTGAAAGGACAGCAAGTAGACAAAAATAGAGAAGGGTGCAAGTACACAAAAATAAAAATAAAAATACAGAATGGGGTGCAATTACAGAAAAAAAACAGAAAGATCTGTAAGACAAAGATGGGTCTTGTCACCAGAGTTATTTAGTATTCAAAGGGACGCAGTCCTAAGAGAATTCTAAATTTTAACTTCGGATTAAAAAAGGAGAATTTCATACGATAGATATTGAATTTAGAATTAAAAAAATTTCAACTTGACAAAAACTGAATTTCAAATGAAACTTTTATTAGTGCGAAAAGAGGCAACATTAGTTTCTTAACAAACTAACGAATAAACAGTATAATCAGAGACAAATAACGAGAAATGAATCAGTTCACACATTGTCTTCCATTTGAAAATCTTATTATGTTAAGGTTGGGTCAAAATGTTACTGTTTAAGATTGAACGTTTTCATGTACAACAGGTGTGCAATTTTAGACATTGCTTTTTCGATTGCTCCTTAAGTGCAATATGTTCCTGTTATAGTGGAACACACCTATTCTATAGTTAACAGACTCTTCCACCTATAATAAGTAGGATTAGTAGCAGTCGCTAAGTCGCCCAGGAAGTTGGTCAGTCGATGTCGAACGACCATTAGTCGGATATTAACGTATCAGCCACCACAACTAGATTGCTGCGTCATTAACTCTTATATCAAGTTCCTAACGTTTTGTACGTCGAACCTATTTTAGGACCGACTTAGTGAAATACAAGCCACCACTGTGAAACTATTCTACAACACTTGACGACGAGGATTCGAACTCATACGGAGGAAAAAAAATCGTTCGCCATATACAACAGTTTCCTGTTTGAGTAACTCCTGCTGGTAGTGAAGATGGGTTGAAATTTTTCGTCCATCCATCGGTTCATAGTAGCCTTCACAACGCTCCAGCATCCCACGACTGGATTTAGTGCTTGTTGTATTCGGTTGGGTGGATAATAGTGGCGCCATTAAATTCGTCCTCTTTAATTACCTTCTCCAAATCCACTTGAAAAGTTTCATTGTCGTTGACAATGACTAACTTCGTCATTTTGTCAAATGCTTCGCAGCATTTGATCTTTTTAAAGGATCCTCCTTGTCTTTCCCTTTGACTGATTGCTCCAATGATGTGTCTATTACTGCCTCGGGGTGCGTCTACCTTCATACAACATCTGCGCCATTTCTTGGATCTTCCCTGCAAACGTTGTAAAAACAAATTGCTTTGCATTTCATTTATATAAAAGAGTGGCTTACCGTCGCTAGTTGATTGCATTATCGATTGCACATAAGCAACTCGCTTCATTCTCTTGTTTGGCGTGTTCAAGATTATAGGTTATGGGATAGCTTTCTTAATATTGTCCTTTCATTTTCTCGTTGATTGTGATAGCTGACACGTATATGTTCTCTTCCGTAATAACTTTCTCTTTAAGTTGTATCAGAATTAAAAAGGAATTGTCACTTAACCAATCCAGTATTCGCTCCATGTGGTGAAGTAGAATTTTCTCGAATCAACTTCTTCACCACGGCTTGCTTCTGGTGGTATTAATCTGAACACTTTTCCTTTTGCAATCATAGGCTGTCAGTGCAGCACCATTAGCAATAACCACTGCTTTCCAGACCCCATTTTCAGCTACATTAAACACTCCTCTTTTAACACCAACATTGATTCTCTGAAATTAAACGACTCTTCATTGCTGCTGGTATTCATCTGCAAACATTTGTAATTTTGAACAGCCTATTTCCAATTCCAAAGCTAAGTAGAGCACTTACGAATAAATTTTCTGCAAATCTAAGGTTGGGACTTTTTTTTATATATATTAAAGATTTTCTCTGGAAGCGAAATAGGCCATTGGTCCCTCAAAACGACAACTAATTTGTTTAGACCAGAGGTAATTGCAGCCTCTAATTGGTTATTTCTGCAAAAGCCTACATTTTAATTTGAAAATTCAACCTTTTCAATTTGAAGTAGAATTTTTGATGTTCACCTTTTTTAATTTGAGGGTGAAAAAGTTTAGAAGTCCTACAAGTATTTATTATTATTGAATAACACAGATGGTACCGCATTGATGGTAGACAGAAAGAAAAATGCAGTAAATCCTGGATATGATATTAAAGGAGAGTGGAAAAAGAATTAAGCATCAGAAGACAGAGTGCATGGGGGTCAGAAAGAGGGACACTCGTAGATGAGAGCCTCGGATTGGAGTCGCCAAAATCAAGCAAGAAATTTAACTAACTCGGAAGTTTTTTTGTTTTTTTTAAGGATGGAAAATATGACACAAAAATCCGAAAGAACTTTGGAATAATGAAATATATCTACCAAAAGCTAAACAAATACTGAATTGCTATGTAATATCCATCCTCCTATATGACAGAAAAAAAGGGAGGGTAATTTCATTAATGATGAAGAAGCAACGGAAATGTAGTTCTATAAAAGGGTGCTGCCAATACTATTATTAGAATATATTGAGAAACGATGAAGAAAAATGAGATAGAAAAAGGAATTTGACTTAGAATCAGAAAAAGTACTTGGAGAATTTGACACTGCCAAGGCATATTGAAAGTAAGAGAGACTAAAAGATCTGGCAAGGAACATGCCCAACGAGATTGTGGAAATGGATGATAAAACTGAAACTAGGAGGTTAGTAGCGATACAATAACTGCTCCCATCTAAAAAGGATAGGATGTTGTAGAGAGGCATGTTCTGAATATATATATGGTGCATAAAAGAAAGAAAATTCACAGAATCAGATGACTCTGTCTGGATATATATATATATATATCCAGACATACAAAAAACCCTTAACTCCCACAACATGAACCATGAGGTATATATATATATATATATATATATATATATATATATATATATATATATATATATATATCAACACTCACTACTTAAGGTGAAGTGACTCGAGTTGACGGTTGAGCTTGTGAATGTTTAGGATTTGGTTTGCCTGCTTAGCCCAGGCGTTGGGCACTTTAATTTACTGATTAGGTTTATCCGTTTTATCCTCAAAAATTATTTTACTAGAAGAGTTTCTGGATAACCTCGACTCTATTCCTTTAGGGAAGTTTAAGATCGGTGGGTGTTTATATCTAATATTCACGTATTTTAATTTTGCATTGGGTTTCATGTATAGGGAGACACTGCTAGCTTGAAAATTAAATTCTACGTCCAGAGAGTTTTTTTTTTAAATTCGTTTCAACTTCTATTTCAAAGCCGAGGCTTTTGAAGAGTTTGAAAAGCGCTTTTGTAATAATGTCATTTGTTCTTCTGTTGCTTGGCGCTATCATCAGACTGTCATCCCTATATAGGCCGTGATTGTTTATATGAACAATTTTGCTAATTTTATATGATATATGTAGACCTATTAACTCCGAAATCTTAGTTCCATCAAACGAATCTTGTGGCAAATCAAATCTGTTTTTTCACACATATATTGAGCCCTTTTTAATACTACTGTTTCTTGGTCTGATTCAACTCTGACCATTAACCTCTCATATATATATATATATATATATATATATATATATATATATATATATATATATACAATTTTAGGAAAATGTATGACAAAGTGTGAAAAACATTTTCGTATGAAGCGTTTCGGCATTTTATGACTTCATCATGATATTTACGTTGATGTGCACAAATAGTTTTAAATTTTCATTTTATATATATATAAGTACATAGTCTTTGCCGATTTCATTTAGTTTTTTTTTTCTCTTTGTTAAAAGTGAAAATCATAAAAAAAAAAATAAACTAAATTAAATTTGATTGACTATATAGCCAAACACATATTTTTATAAATATATTTAATTTAAATTTCAGCATCCTTCTCCTTTGTGTGCATGTTTAATCACATCAACGTAAACATCACTTTAGTCCGATTGGGTGCTAAAGGAAAAAAAATGCGTCAAACGAAACCCACTTTGTCAGAGATTTTGCATAAACACACACACACACACACAGATATACATATATATACATGTATATGTATATATATATATATATATATATATATATATATATATATATATATATATATATATATATATATATATATATATATATATATATATATATATATATATATATTGAACCCAACATTATTTGTTATTAGTATAACGTTATTTTTAGTTACATGTCTCTGAGTTGTTATAAAAATTTTTTTCTGAAACAGGGAAATTAATAACTGGCTTAGATCTAAAACTCCGACTGAAAAACTGTGCCTCCCAACAGGAATGGAATCTCTATCCCCTTTTTCCTTCAATAAAGCCATTCCAACAACCGAAGTGTGCCGTTATGAATTTGGTTACGCTACCAATTTGGTAAGATAGTCTCCCGGCACCAATTCGAGATCGATTGCATATAAGAGTTCCACTTGAGGGCCAGAGTCATCTTGATTCCCCATTAACTAATTCCCTTCAACAGCACTGGAAAAATCGGTGTCTGCTCTGAAACATTTGGAAGTTTCAGAGCAGACACTATTTTTTTAAAAAAAGATTTTTTTTAAGTATTAACCAGCAAATAAAGGCTGATCAGTCAAGGAATTCCGAATATTTTCACGTATGAAAACAGCTAATTTCAATAATTCACTATTGCTATTACCATACACCCAATTTTCTTTCAATGAAATCTAGTCCACGAAGATTCCCGAAGCCAGTCGATGTTTGCCGATCTTATTACTCACCTTGCCGGCTGCCGCCGTCACTAATTTTTTTCACACCTTCAAATCACGTCGCAATAAGCTCTTTAGAGAATAAACGAGGAATCACATAACTGAGATGTCGAAGCAAGTGGATTGTCAACACTTTAATCTGTTAAATACCTTGAAGACTTAGTCGAGAATAAAAACAGATTGATAGATTGGTAGCTAGTAATGGGAGACGTCTACTTTTTTTACGTTTTCAAAAGCTGATATACTATGAACACAAAGGAAGGGGTAAAATGACTGAGGGGGAGAAAGACTGAGACGTCCCCTGACCGAAGAGACAAATACGTTTTTATTTCGTCAGATCTTCAAGAAACAAGCGGTACTTGTCATAAAAATTGTTCGTTCCTGTCTCCAGAGTATACATTGCAGTTAAAAATCGAAAAACAAAACAAAAAAAATGACTCATCTCAAAGTTTCATAGAATTAGACCATGAAAATATTATTTAAAAATATTGAAAATATTTATCTATATTTAAAATATTGATTTTTTTTCGCTGGAAAATGAACATACCATTATGGAAAAATGCTCGAAAATTGATAACAACAAAGGTTTTATAGTCAAATGATTTATCTTATTATTAAGTGGAAATACCAAAGTATTTTTTCTTATTTAATTATATTTTTTAATCCTTTTTAGCACACTCAAAATTACGTAAGAAAAACAAGATTACTATAAGAAATTATAGCGTCTTTTTTTGCGGAGAAAAATATTGATTTGGAAATTCTTGCAAAAATAAAATAATTCTTGGCTTCCAATGGAACTTTCAGGAAGTATTCGCAAATGAACGAAATTATTTTTTAAATATTTTTTAGAAAATCTTGGTAAAAATATTTTTTTACATATGTTACACCCTCTTATTTAAATTAAAGAAATTTCAAGAAATTAAATTTCAATTTACCGTTAGCAACTCCAAAATTGGTCTACGCCTGAAGATGGCCTTTCTGTTTGCCTAGATGGGAATGTAGAGTACGTTACGAGCTCCTCCCATAAAATAAGACGTTGCATTCAGACAAGTGCCGTTTGCAACTGGACCGATTGATGGCAGCACTCGATATAAAAGCGCCTGACATCGGCCAATCGAAAGAGCGTCGTCTTTCATCAGGACAACGTCACACCTCACATCACTCAGCAGAAATTGATACAGCTTATTCGGAATATTCTACTCTACCCACTATACTTGCCTGATCCTTCCATCCACGGATTACCAATTATTTCGAACTCTATAAAATTTTATTAATTGGAAGAACGCCAATTCTCTGAAAGCGAAAACCAATTCATTACACGAGTTAGTTCTGGGAGCATGGAAACTGCCTCAAAGTTTGCGAAAGACACATATAAATTGAATTGGTTGAATAAATCCATGTACAAATATATAAATATTGTTTTTGAAATTCTCTTAAAATCTGTACAAGTCCTAAGTATGACGAAAAACAAGATCCAACAGAAAGGCCTCTGAATGGTTTTGAGGAACGTAGAACCAGCACTTAATTTCTGTTGCTCCCAGTTCCACTATGACCCGGGGTGATAGTACCTGTTAGTATCCCAGCTATGGGAAAATAGTGAAACCCCAAACTATAACAAAACATTATGAAAGTATAAAAATACATTTTAATAGTAAAAACACCAGCAATACATTTTATATGGAAAATACTAACAATACCTATTTATATTAAAATTATCAACAATACATCTTTATAGTAAAATGACCAGCAATACAGAAGATTGGCCAGCAATACATTATTATCAGTAGTTGAAGGCATACCATTGTTTTCAAAATATATTTAACGGAAACCATAAAATTGTGTTCAAAATTTTTAGATTTCGGCATTAAGCAACCCATATTCCGTTAAATAAAGCCAACCAACCAAAATTCTGTAGAGACTTTTGTTTCAACCTAAATATTTTCTTTCACAATCTCATCCAAATTAAAGATTTGCAATTTTCGCAAGAAAATTTTTTAAAAAAAAATGACGTAATGTCTTTTAAATAGAATATGAAAGTTTTTTTTCGAAAATGGTCCAAGATTCTATTTTAAGACACAGCAACTAGATATTTATGCAGATAGCACTACCATTTACTCCTGTCTTATTAGCAAATCCAACAGATGCCGAAAAAGTAAACCTCGCAACTACTCTCGAAAAGAACTTCCCATCAGTGATTAGCTGTAGTAAGAAATAGCCTGTAAATTTCAATGCCTTCAAAACAACTGCTTTCATTTAATCACCACAGAGAACCTTTTTCTGTCGGCCGTCAAGATGGCTGATACTGAACTCCTAAAAAGCAACACATTATGCCTTCCTGACCTCATGTTTTCCTCTGACATGGAACGGAACGACTATATCATGTCAATTGCTACATCTGCTGTGAGGAAGGTTGGTTCACTGTGCCGTGCCAAAAAAAAAAAAATCTCGTCAGAATCCATCTTGCACATTTATAAATCTACCATTCGTCCGTGTATTAAATACTGTTGTCATATCTGGTCTGGTGCCCCTACTGTGCATATAGATATTCTTGTCAAAATCTAGAGGAGCTGCAATACAATCGATCCTGACCAGGCAACTCTTCTCCAGTCACTTTCTCACCAGCGTGAATTTTTTTCCGCTGTCTGTTCTACAAATATTTTCATGGCAACTTTTCGGATGAGTTTTTTTTTTCCTGGTGTTCCTGACTGCATGAATTTAAGCGAGCTACTAGATTGGCAACTAGGTCTCACCGTATTAGCGTTGAATTAGCTAGATGCAACTGCTACTTTTACATTAACAGTTCTCGCACTTCCCACCTGTGGAACTCCCTTCCGATTTCTTGCTTTCTTGATAACTAAAATCTTAAAAAATTTAAATGCAACGTCAATCGCCATGTTCTGTCTTCATGAACTCTGGTCCTTGTTTGTCCTTTCCCCAGTCCCCCCCCCGCCTCATTCTCAATTTTCTCATTCTCTATTACTTTTACTTACTACAACCCCGTGTGTTCTAATGGCATTTTTGCCTTGCTTTGGGTGAAATAATTTAAAAAATATTTTTTGTTTACAAGAACGGAAAGCCAGTTACGATAATCAGAATAATTAATTATTAATGGTTGGTATACGAGAGAAGCAAATTACAGCAAGACTTTGCATTTCTTATCAAGTTACAGTGATATTATTAATATATATGGAAAAAACATTAAGAGAGATAAAACAAGAAAAAAAAGCGAAGAATGAAATAGTTGACTGCACTGAAGGAGAAATCGACTGTAGAAAACTGTAATTCAAGAGGAACTTCCGCCTCTTACGTCAACAATCTTCTCATAACCAGCATTGATCCATCGGGTACACTACAGATCAAAAATTTGAAGCCACCCACAGAATTATTATGACATGTACTTGACAGAAGAGTGGGAAAAAAATGAAAAAGAGCTCTTCGAGCCATTGAAAAAAAAAAAAGAATGGAATCAGTTATAAACTTTATACTTTGAGAAACTTTAGCAAACAAATATCAACAATCTGTGCTGCATTAATCAAGGCTAAAGGAGGATATTTTGACGAGGGCAAAATTTAATTATAAATGCATTTTTTTCTTTTTGCCATAATAAAATTTCTAATAAAGATTACGTCTTACTTTTTTTAACCATGTATAATATATTTCTCTTATAAGTACAAAACAACTACTTTAGGGGCCAATTTAAAAATTGCCATGGGTGACCTCAAACTTTTGAACTGTAGCGTATATGTTTCAATAAGTTACTGTGAGAAAGTTGGGCATAAACAGTAAGTTTATTACAGTTATTAGGGGAATATAAGTAAGTTTAATGTAAGTTTAATGTAAGTATAATGTAAGTATATTACAGTTATTAGGGGGATATAGACTCTTAATTTTTTTTTTCAGCTTAAATTTCAAGCTCTCAAAAACGGGATCAATATAAACGTTGACTACATTGAACTGGGAATCGACTTTTTATAAAAAGGTAGGATAAATAATATTAATTACCCGTTACTTGTTTTCGAGCATGCTTATCTCTCAGGGTGGTTAGTTAATCCCTGTTGCTGACGTTTGCCCAGGCACATTTCAACACGTACAGAGCTAATCTATGGTTTATACTGCTAGTATACCGAACGAACCTTAGTTAAAGTTTCAGGGAGAGAATTCACAGTCTGACGTTATCAGTAGTTGAACAAGTGCTCAAACTCTCAGTCGCGATGACTTATGAATTCGTGCTAGCACCAGCATCAACGGCATCCGAAGAGTTTCATCAGTCACTCACAAGACTAAGTCAAAACATAGCATGATTTTCAAACACTTCCTAGTTGAGATTGTTACACCCTCCCTCAGGGAGATATTATCTCGAAGTTCTTTTCTTTGACATATCGACGATGGTGAAATTCAAATGATGGATTTCCATGTTTGGTATGCTGCTGTTCTAACCATTCAGCTTCTAACCATGGTTCTAACCATTAACCTTATACAAGTACGGTTATTCTTATGTAATAATTTTCTTTTCTTTTATCTTATTATCATAACCCTTGGGCCGATAAATTACGCGACTGTCTAGGTAATTAAAGATTGTGCGGGTGGTGTATAAAAGTGAAATCGGTAAACCGAGTTCAAGTCCTTGTTTTGTCAGTTGCGCTTTTATTGAAATATTCTTGAGAAAGGCATGAACCCATCTCTTCTCCTTCTAGATATGTGTTAATTTATGATGCCAATGAACACTTTTGTTATGTCAACGAAAACTCGGCACTTTCGCAATGCTTGTTGTAGTAGAGCCTTTGTAATCGCAGATACAACTATAGTCATGCCGTTGAACAATACTGTTGTCAGACGCCTTCTAATATCACTCGCACTAATATTACTTGCTCGATAATACTCGCTCGAAAAGTAACAACCGTATTGATCCGAATAGCGGTGCGTATAGTAATACAGGATATGGTGGAGTAATGGATAGCGGCTCGGATTAAGGAATCTGAGAGCCGAGTTCGAAATCCAGTCGAATCCACTACATTCATTGACGTGCTAAGGCATGAATATTCTTCTTCTCCTATTCTCTATGGGTAAATAGCAGAACAGACCGGGTTCTATAGCCTTCGATTGCAACTTGTCTACCGCAGAAAGAAATGGCAACGTATTGCGGGAAAAAAAAATCTGCCTCGTCAGTCATGTATTGAAAGATACATAATCTCCTAAGCGTGTATCACGCATGGCACATGACTGATATCATAGAGGATAGACAAGGAATAGTGATCAATTAGACGTCAGCTACTTCCTATGTATAGTCGTTTCCTCTATGGTCACATGGTCTACTTAATTCAATAATGGGATCGCCTATGTTTGCTCACTGGCGATCTATGTTCAAACTCAAGTGTCGGCAGCGACACTTTATTCTTATTACAGTGAAACAGCGGAATTGATTGAACTCTCCCGAGCTTCAAGCGGTAAATAGTGTAAAAGAAGGAAGAACGTATTCGAAATCCAAAAGACATGCTAATTAAAAATAAAATAACGTCAATCAGAAACAAAGACGTGGCCTTCGTTACGGCTTGAAATCCCAGCTATACTGAGAATTTGATCTGATCATTTGACCACATCTATGAGTCTAAATGGCTACGTGGAGTCAAAGTTATAGTATTATAGCTGCTAAGGTTTCATCTGATCATACACTATATGTTTGCTTATTGTTTGGTTATCATAATCCTAGTAATTAAATTCGGGAAATGCGACGCCAAAATCCGAAGGCGCATTGGGATAACAAAAGATGCTATCCAAAAGCTAAGCAAAGTATGAAGAAACAGGCAAAATTTCTTTACAAAGAAAAGAAAACTGAGTTGCATTGTAATATCAGTCCTCAGACATGGCAGTGAATGAAGAGACATAAAGGCAACAGAAATGTAGTACTGTAGCACCATGCATACCTGACGAGCTGAGAGAAATATTCATAGATATATGATTTGTTTTTTTACGGTTTATCAACCATTTAATAATTATTTAAGGCCGAAAAATATTTTGGGTTTTAAGAATAATTCTTTCTTTACATTCAAGCGATCTGGAAGAAAGAAAGAGAAAACGAACAAGAAAGAAAGAAAAAATAATACGAAAACAGGTCATAGGCGAGCACGCACACGCACGGCTGACAGATAACAGGTGTCGAAAAATATTCAGGTCAAGCATCTGACCGATTTCCGCGGATCCGCAAAAAATGGAAGTTTGTTATCAATTGGTTGTCACCCAAGGGAAAAGAAAGAAAGGAGGGAAAGGAGAAACGAAGTTTAGAGACAATGAAAATATTGATAAGTAAGAAGTGGGAAGTGTGTCATTGGAATGATAGTAAAGGTCTAAGTGGGTGGGGAAGTGTATCTAAGGATATGAAGACAAACCATTAATACGAAAACATAGACAGTCTCCAGAATTAGAAAAAGCCCACACAAAGTGGTCACTGCAAAATTTTTTTGAGATAATAAAGATTTTTATTATCAGACCTTCGAGCGGAGGGAAAATAAAATATTTTTATTCCGTTTCAGAAACGCCAACGAGTCTGAGAAATTCCTTTCTTAGATCATATCCAATTAGCGATAAACTGCTTGACAAATACCACGTGTTAAAAAGCCGAGAGTGTCACCTCAGTCGCTCATGATAAGGGCGATTTAAATTAATATTTTTGTTTTTTAAGCAAGGTATTTCTTTCCCAAAACAAAGCCACGGACTGTCCACGCCCGACTAAAGACGTCATTGGCTAAATAAGATCACATGACACACGAAGGAGGAGGAAAGATACCCGACCAGGACCTCATTGGCCGAAAGCGGTCACGTGACGCACAAGGAAAATCGGTCGACGCCCCTGTCAGAAGTGTAAGTGTAAGGAGCCGATACGAAGAAGCGGGGAAGCGGATACACGCCCCTCAGAGGCACAGTAAGGGAGTGGGGGGTGAGTGAGTTACCGAAAAATGGAAAAGAATGAAAAATCCCTAACCAGAAATAAGAAGGGTGGATACGTATTTAGAATTATCGAAGAACCCCTGGAGCCGACAGACCCACCCCAGTTTTGACTGCGTCAATAAAAACGAGACCCCAACCGACAGAAATCAGTTTAGCCGCGGACGGCAAGCGAAGTGGAACCGCGGACGGCGGCCCGAGTTCGGTCGCCCACTTTGCGGGCAAGAGAGGCCAGTTCGTTTGGCCTAAGTGAAGAAGTTCGTCCGACCCAAGCCGAAGAGAAGAAGTTAGTTCGCGCACCGACGGCGGAGATGAGTGACCAGTAATTCAGACTCTGGAGAGAAAGAGTTCAGTTTGTTCGACCCAAGCCGGAGAGAAGAAGTCAGATTGAGCCGCGGACCCTGGCGAGAAGTTTTGAACCTTGGACGACAAGCAGAGATGAGCGCCCAGTGTTGAAACCGCGTCAAGATAGCTGACCAAGATTCACGCACACTTCTGGACTCTTCTTCAACCAAGAACAAGTAGTTTGAAGAGCGACTTAGAATCAAGAACACAGAAATAAGTTTTTTTCGACTTTCGTCCAAAGACACACCGAAACACAAATTTCTTAGAGAGCAGACAACTTGAAGACTTAAAGTTGCCTAGTAAAAGCGTCGTGCCACAATCCACAGAACGGTTCGGGAAGTAAACATAGTCCTATGTACCGAGCAAATAGACATAAAAAGTTTGTTACCTTTTTCTTTGATACGTTGGACCTTGTGAGTTTTTATTTTATTTTCTTTTATACATAATTGTGTGTTATCACCCCCGTTGGACTCAACTTGCATTACGGCTCCAACCCCTGTTTGATCTCGTCTGTCTAAGATCAATTCACAACGTGGGTAGGCAAGACTGGAGATCAGTGCGTTGGAAGCGGGTTGGGAACGGCGAGGCTGGTATCAATCTAACAAAAGGGTTAGAACGTCACGTTTGGAGCAGCGAGGAGCGAACAGCTGACGCCGCGGCAAGGACGTCACAGTTGGTGCTGTCCGTGACCAGGATATCAGAGCCTGGGGAGCACGTGACGTCACAATTGGCGCCGCGACCGGGATCGAACAACACAGTCGACGCTGCGACCGGGGGACGACGTCACAGTACAACAGAAGGATATTCAGAATACCATTGACTGAACATGTGAGCAACGACGAAGTTTTAGAGAAAATTTAAAGAAAAAAAAGACACTTTGCATCATAAAGAGACAGTTGAAATTTCTAGAGCACATAATGAAGAAAAAAGGCGTAGAAAATTTGGTACTCATAGGGCATATAGAATGCAATGACAGAGGAGAGCAGAGCATAACCTAACTAACGAGCATGCGTAAATGGTTGACAGAACAGAGATTAGGAGATAGCTAAAGCTACAACATTTACGTATAGCTACAAAGAACAGGAAATTGTGGAAAATGGGACGCTTAAATGGACACAGATCATAAAAGCCATTATATTATCTGAATGTTTTTAATTATTTTTTTTTATTAATTTTCAACTAAATTTTTATTTCCTCTCTCTTATTTTTTTTATTATGTATGTGTTTCTGAGTGTACGTACATTTGTTTGCGTGGGTGCGCGCGTGGGTGAGTGATTGTACTCAGGATCTTACTCTATGAGCGGAGTCCATGCCAAATTCACATCGTATATCTTAATAGACCACTGGGATACGCAATGTGAATTTAAATCTCGCCGAAACTTTTTAATTGTTTTTATTTTTTTTATCGATATTTTTTTTAATCATTTCACTCCAAGCAAGGTGATAATGCCACTAAGACGCAAAGGGCTACCGGGAGTGAAATATAACGAAAAGACTTTAAAAGGAACAGGGAACTCAATCCTAGACAGGGAACAAAGGATAAATCTCTAGTCTGGTTCAAATAATACATTTTAATTGAATAATTATATAATTCAGAGTCTGTCTATATTTCTGAGATGAGGCATTATGTACATTATTTACATTATTCGGACTATTTATCCACTGTGCCATGTGTCCTCAAGGACACATGGCACAGTGGATAAAAGCGTTGGTTAGATCCAATGACAGGACCCAAAGAGTGTGAGTTCAATACCTGGTTAAAGCAGTGGATAACTTTCAGAGGGAAATTAACAGGAAATAACTGATAACTGATATCCATCAAACATGGCACGTGGAACTAGAACAGTCTACCCCAGTGAGCGAAATAAAGGGTTCAGTTCGACATTCCAACCACCTGAAGAAGGCTAGAGCGTACAACGGCCGAAACGTTGTGATAAATATGGCGACAAAGATGAGGACAAAAGTCCGAATAATGTAAATAATTATATAATTATTTGATTATTTTAAATAATTCCGTAGTTAACTGTTATTTTAGGTTTTAATTATTTTTACTTTTTATTATTTTCTTTAATTATTACTTATCAATTATTATTTAATTATTATTAATTTGCTTATTGCTCAGTTAAATAATTAAATAGTATTTATTAAGTTTTATTATAATTCTTATCAATTGGGAGATCATTTTTTGCTTCATCGTATTGTTTTTGTTTACCCTTACTCTAAAACCAATGTCGATAACAAAAGCTTTCCCAGGCTATCCAATGCAATTTTAAATCTCACTGAAAATAATTTTTATTGCCAAATTGTATGCTTACTTTAACGGTTGTAGAATGTAACGACCTGAGCACAGTGATAAAACGCAAGAATAAAAATAATGAAAGAAAAACTAGGGAAAAGTTAATGACCAAATTACTTCAACTAAGAAATCCAGTTATAATGACAAATAAGTTACATAAGCTACCAACGTACCAACGGCCAAATACAAATCTACATTATCCCACAACTATTTTGTTTTAATTTTGAACTCACCTTGGGTCTCGTACTGTCCGTCCGTCCGACGCTTCTCCCTCCTCTGCCTTCGGGGTTTTCGAACGGCTTTAGTTACTTATTTTTCTTTCATTGTAACTGAGAGAAATAATTTCCTTCCCTCGTCTTTGTAAACATGTACAGGCACGCCAAAGAATTGCAAAGCAAAGAATGCTTCATTTCCTCTTTCATTATTTGTACTCATTGAGTTTTCACACCAGTGTATCTGGTAGGGGTGCTTAAGCTAAGGATCGGGTGACTGCAGGTCCCCTCAATGCACCGGTATTCGCCTTAGTGTTTTTTTTATGAAATCCTAAGAATATCGGCGTCGATAAATCTTAGAAACAATGACAGTGCTGATAGCAGACTCAGAAGGAATACTTCAAAAGCTCATAGATAGATAGATAGATAGATAGATAGATAGATAGATAGAAGATAGAAGAAAAGAACAGTAAGATTTATAATCCGGTGTGAAGTAAACTTCTTAATAGGTGATTCCAAAAATTACTTGAGTATGGGACGGAGCTATGAATTTTAAATTTAATCTTATAATTATATTTAAAATTTTAGTTTCTCTCTTGAAATATGTTAATTCCTGTGTAGCGATGGAACCATGTTTTTAAAATAGAAAATAATTATAATATATATATATATATATATATATATAGATAGATAGATAGATAGATAGATAGATAGATAGATAGATAAGGAGAGAGGGAGAGACAGAGAGAGAGAGAGATAATGAACAGAGTAAGATAGATCAATAGATAGTGGACATAGAGATCAACACTGAGTGACGGAAATCAGTCTTACGACTTAAGTGAAAGTGATCTTCAGACCATATGTCACTGCTCCTTGTGTATTCTCTATATTTAGATCACAGGGTGACTATGTAAAAACCCGCACTATTTTCAACATCGAGTACACTTCCTCCATATAAATATAACAATTTTTAAACAATATATATACTGTGTAACCCGGATATAAGAGACCCGGATATAAGAGAAACCCGGATATAAGAGAGATTTTCTCTGGTCCCAAATTAGAGCCTGTGTTAATGTATATAAAATAGACCAAACCCGGATATAATAGAAACCCGGATATAAGAGACTTCTTCTCCGGTCCCGACAACTCTTATATCCGGATTACACTGTATATATATATATATATGACTGAACCGTTCGTCTACGTCAGCTTCGTAGGGAAAACTTGAAACGCAAGTAAAACTATTCCTTCGTCCTGAAAAAATAATCTACGATAATCTCTTAAAGCAAGGTGAAACAAATGAAATATCTTTTTTTACAGTCTTTGTGGTCAATTAAAAATTGGTTATTGTTAATATTTAAGTGTGTCAAATTTCATTTTTACCGATATCTCTCATGTATATAAATGGTGTTTTGTACATTTTAATAGCGTGTAAAAGTCAAACAAAATGCATCCCCACCATTCTTGATAAGTTTCTAATACTAAAACACGATAAAATGTAGAAAATAGATTTGTGCAGGGGATAGTTATGTCAAATTGCTTCTTTTTTTTAATCACGCAAATAATTTATTTCATACAAAAGATAAATAAAATGTAAATTATGGTTTTACACTACAAATGCAAAAAATACCAACAGATAATGTTCTCAGCTTGCATGAGATGGAAAGACTACATTGAATCAATCGCTAGATACGTAGACTGTATGAATTTAAACGGAATATGGCGAGATTTAATCAATTTACTGTTGAGCTAGCTAGTAAGTTCTGTGCTAACAGTGTTTTTTTATCTCATACTTCTCGTTTGTGGAACTCTCTTCTGGCATCATGCTTTCCAACCAAAATTTAAATGCAATATCAATCGCTATATACTGTCCTCCTGATCGCACTTTTCTTTCTCACTCTCTCTTTCTATCTCTCTTCTCTCTCTCTCTGTCTCTGTCTCTCTCTCTCTCTCTCTCTCTCTCTCCTCATTACTAATGCTTCTGGTCCTAATTCCTCCACACCCTGTAACTCTTTGAATGCTAATGGCTGTACTGCTTTGCTTGGGGTGTTAACGATGAAAAGCAGAAATCTCTACAGCACCCAATTCAAGGAAAGACTCAAGAATCTAGAAGCTATTATTATACAAAATAAACAGCCCACATTAAATAAAATATCATTCACCATAGGAGAAGGTATCTTGAAGTGCATATGATATAGTTGACGTGCATATATATTTTATAAGTACTATAATAATTAAAATATAAAATAAAAAATAAAAATCTTAATTAAATTAATAAATAAATACATAAATCCCATTCTTTTTGTGTGGTCTCATTCCCAATATCCGTTACACATGACATCACTCTAGACCATTTGCAACATCCAGGTTCCCAAAGAATACCATCATGCAGACAAAGGAATTCTAATTACCATACAGAAACCATATTGTTTCTTAATAATGTACTTGAACAAAAATAACAAAATATGAATTTCTGACTTTGAGCATAATACTCAATACCTTATCCAAAAATTGGAAAAATCCTGCAAGTGTGTTGGTAATAGCTCTGGGATGGATTCTATTTCTCCCTTCCCAATGGTGCACTTTTTTGGAAAGGCTCAATTCTCTTCTGCTCGAAATTGTTGCTGTGTTCCCAAATCAACTTTCTCCAACCAGATCTATTTCCAAGAACAGTTTCCCAGTCTTCAATATTAATGCCAAGAGTCTTTAAGTTACATTTTACTACAGCCTTCAAATACTTTTTGGGCTAATGAGTGGGTCAATTACATTTTACTAGTTCATCATAGGAAAAATCTTTTGGGTAATCTGCCATCCTCCATCCATGTCAGATGACTTGTTCAGCACAATTGATTACGAAGAAGCAGTTTTTTATATGCTGGTTATGTTTGTGAACTGAAGGGTTTTTGTGTCTGGTGTACAAAACTGTGACTGATGTCCAAGATTTGTCTCAGGCACTGCTGGTGAAAACTCTCTAAGGCCTTCATGTGCCTTTGATAGATGGTCCACATTTCAGAGGAGCATAAAAAAGAAAAAACTCAAGACTCTAGAAGCTATTATTATACAAAATAAACAGCCCACATTAAATAAAATATCATTCATCATAGGATAAGGTATCCTGAAGTGCTTCTAATGACAAAACATACATTCCGGCAACGATGTCAAATTCTATTTTGGTTACACTGAAAATCCTTGGAAATCTCCTTTCTACCATCATCGAATGACTGATAAAAATGACTTATAAAATACATAAACACCATTACTCCCTCCAAATATGTCTGGTAATTAAAGAATGGTGGTAATACCCCTATTATTACTTGGGATATTGTAGCAAGAGCCAAATCTTACAATGTGAAAGGCAATAGTTGTAATTTATGTCTTCTATGAAAAACTAGTTATTTAAAAACACTTAATCATTAAAACTTATTAAACAAGAGAAATAAATTAATTACTACATGTAGGCATAAAATAAATATCTTTTTCAAAATGATCAAGTAATCTGTCTTTATGCTTAATATAAAGAATTAATATTCACAGGTGTAAAATAATATTTTCTTTTACACACACACACACACACACACACACACACACATATATATATATATATATATATATATATATATATATATATATATATATATATATATATTTTTTTAAATGACAAATATTTTTTAATTAAAAAAACTGTAACCCCAGTATAATATATAACTGCACCAACAAAGCGATAACTAGATAATTTTATTAAAATTTAAATTATGTTACGGTTCGTGTGTACTCAGCATTTGAAGATATTTGTCGATAATGCTTATATCTCGTATATAATGGATTAAATATTCCCTTTCTCCGTAGCGTGCCTAAGCGTGAGTGTCTCCGACTGATGTTAGATCGGTCGGGTTTCGATCCCGGCTTGAAGTAATCGTACGTCAAGACACAGATGAGTTGTGATACAGCAAAACAGTCTGTCTGTGTATATATATATATATATATATATATATATATAATCGACTCTCCCGTCGCGTTCGACGTATGAGGGCCAGGCCGATAATTCCCCAGGAATCGACATCCCGACACCGGCACATGAGATTTGTTTATAGTGGTGAAGGCCTTGTGCAGGACCAGCCACACTTTTTGGAGGGACGAATACAGAAACCTGGTGCACCGAATGCATGCCACAAGGTTCCCAAACGACCCTCCGCAGGTTTTGAATTCAGAGTTGTCCTTCTCCTAGACCAGTTGCCATCCAAGGCTATAGAACCCCTGTCCTGCTATTTTACCCATAGCTGGAGGGAGATGAAGAGGATACATACCTTTCCCAAGGGTATTAGCACGTAAGTGAATGCAGTGGATTCGACTGAATTCGAACTCGGCTCTGCGATTCCTCAATCCAAGCCGCTAACCACTGCTCCACCGTGCCTCGATATCTATCTCTATATATATATATATATATATATATATATCTATCTCTCTCTCTATATATATATATATATATATATATATATATATATATATATATATATATATATATATATATATATATATATATATATATATATATATATATATATATATATATGTGTGTGTGTGTGGTACTTATTGGAAAGCGCTCAATAACAGTGATAGAGCTAACATATCTAGTTGAATGGATATGAGTTTTTGACCCTGGGTTTCATACTTATGTGATCCTCAGCCAAGCCCAGCTGTTTGAGAATCGCATAAGACAAACCCATTTGTCTGATGATGGCATAAGCGTGAAACCCATTGCCACAAAATGAAATCCATTCAACTAAATATGCATATATATGTATGCGTGTATGTTTTTGTATGTGTGTCTGTGCATGTGTGTACAAAATTTTCAAACTTATGTGTTAATCTTTTTGTTTTATTGAAAGAAAGTCGAACGACATTATCGTCCAGTATTAAAAATGAAAGAGTAATAATCAAATATTTTGAATTCTTCAGATTCGATCAAGATAAAAAGAAACTGTAGTAAATATTCTTAAATCCTTGTTTTACATTCTGGCGATTTTGCATAAAACGAACCAAGATATAGAGCAAAAACTGTTTATTACAAAAAAAAGGGAAGCATCCAAAATTTGAGAACAATTTTTAAATATATACGCAAATTAAATTTACAACATTATTGATTTATATTGATACAGACTAGTAATAGGACTTTATAGGTTATTTTACAGGAATTTATTCTGCGCATTTATAAAGACAGGACTTTATTAATAATGTTGCATTGTCCAGATGTGATGTTATCCTATTCTGCCTTCACTTTCTGCTCAAATCTTTCGCGTTCATTATTTTCTTTACCTGAACATTATCATTGATGATCTTCCAGAGATTTTCAATTGAACTGACTTGGCAGTGCTCTGCCATAATATTAATGTTTTCATTTTCAAAGAATTCTTTATAACAAGGTATACCAAATGTCATTATATTGTATAAAGATGGGTCTACAGATAGGAGATGCTCCCAAAGAAGTATCCTGTTTAATAATAATATTACGTATGACAGCACTTATTTTTGCGTGTAACTAAATATGTATGCCAACATCAACGACAAAGGTCACCCCCACATTAGTTAGTTCCTTTCGTCCTCTATGAAATATTGGGCTCTTTTTGTTGCCACTTCCAGACGAAAGTTGACCAAGAGTAGCAGAGGTTGTATTTATTTGGACTTGCAAATAGTAGCAGTTTCAGTGAGAATTTTGATTCAAAGACCGTCCCCAGCCGCACGTATGCACACATTACGGAAAATGCGATCCGGTTTCAATTCAAAGTTTCCTTCTCTTATACTGGTTACTTCCGAAGGCTATAGGATCCAGTTTGCCCTGCTATTTTACTCATTGGTGAGAATTTACCCATGCAGGAGAAGAGATGGATTCATTGATGGATTAGCCGGAAAGATAATCGTATCTTAAAACGAAAACCTCTTATGCTGGATTTGGGTTTATTTTTTTCCCACGTAAGTAAATGTTTTGGATTCCGGGATGAAATCCGGTCTCAAATGAATGAAAAACGCAGGAATGAAATATAGCAAATAAATGTATTGGCGTAATAATACAATTGGTAATACGGTTAGTAGATCCAGGAATGCGGTTAGTAGCAATTATAATATATATATATATATAGTCTAGGAAATTCAGTATCGAAGTAGGACTTCCTTCTGAGTCTACGTGCTCGCAACTGTGACTCCTACAAAGCGGTTACCTCACACGCTTACTCTCTCACTGTTCACTGTATCACTCTATCAGTGTTACTCTGTGTTACTCACTCTTGCTTAGGTATTCACCGGCAGCAGTACAAGTACACACTGGTCGAGTCCACTTGTATGAAAAAGGGGAGGACCCCATAACAGTAAATGTAATGAACCCAACTGGAATTTGAACTTGACTGTCTGATTCCTCAATTCGAGCCGCTAGCCATTACCACACCGTGTCTCCAACATGATCAACTCCGAATTTAACTGATTTTTTTTCACACATTTGTGAAACAACCCTTTCACTTGCTGCTTGTTGTAGAAGTCAACAAGATCAAATCTACATCGAGGCTGAAGTACAAACATGCCTAATTTGTCACCCGTCCAGACGACGTGCCCAGCTTCGAAGACTAGTCCAACATTTTGGTTCTTGCTGAAGAGACGAATTGACAGTGTGAAGATCTGTTTCCCATAAACGCTCTCTCCTGAGATATTTACCGATCAATTTCTTAGGTTATCTGATGCGCACACTTCGCTACTCTATCAAAACGATCCAGCACTGAGAGCTGTGCAATTGTTGGATCCTTCCAAGAACATGGTAGCCTTGATATTTTAGGTGACTTTAACGAGCCGGTATTTTAGAAAGTATACTTAGAGATCTGTAGCATCTTATGCAATAAAAGAAATCGTCAAAAGTTGAGTTTTTATTGTGACAATCAGAAGTCTGACTAAGTCATTAATTTGGCAACTTCATGTAATAGAAAATAATACTGCATACACATAAGGAATATTTCTTTATACTGCAATATTGCCATATTTCGTTGGGAGAAATCAGATTGTTTCTTTTTAGAAATTACCAATAAATATAAGGTCTCTTCTATAATTGTAGACGCTTCAATTACAAATAGTTTTAGTTCTATAATTTGCTTCGTTCTTGGGGGTTTTATACAAGTTTAATACAAAGTAGGACAAGTTTTTAAGAATATTTATTGCAATTTCTATCAAGATTCGATCGGTAAAGTTGGAAAATTACATTTTTTTTTTAATTTTGTTCTTTCATATTAGTCTTTATGGTGTAAAATTTTTACTATTTTGTATAATAATAGCTTCTAAGGTTCTGAATCTTTCCTTTCATTGAGTAGCGTATAGTATTTTGGTATTATTATTATTATTATTATTTTCTTTGATTTCTGGCGTTTACACATTTCTTTCCGGGTCCCGCCCAGGGACCTAAGGTTAGAAATGGCGTCATGACACTTTCCACTGACAAAAAATAAAAATAAAAAATAAAAAAATAAAATAAAATGATTACATAGATAAAGCCCTTCGTAAGGTGTGGGCTGTACTTGTCAGAACAATTTTCTGTATCAACTTGAGGCATGGACTTCCAGGAATCCCTTCAATTAGTCTACTGGAATCTTTTCCAACCAGTCCTAGGGCTCCAACTACAACAGGGATTGTTGATGTTCCCATATGCCACATTTTCGCGATTTCTATTTCAAGGTCCTTGTATTTTGACAACTTTTTGAATATCTTCAAAGATACATTGCAGTCAGCAGGGACTGCCATATCAATAAGGAGGCACCGTTTTTGTTTGTGGTCTTTAATAACAATATCTGGCCGGTTGGACTTGATTGTTCTGTCAGTGTGTATTGTGTAATCCCATAGAATTGTAACAGGTCCTATCTCCGTAACCGGGTCTGGGTGATGTTCATACCAGTTTCTTTCAGTTTTCTTCCCGTAGAAGTTGCAGATTTTCCAGTGCAGATATTGGCCCACTCTGTCATGTCGGGTTTTATATTCAGTGGGTGCCAATATCGTGCAACCTGATACAAGATGATCAATCATTTCTGGATATTTATCACAGAATCTGCATTTTGGGCTGACACAATATTTTAGTATATGTGCTTGATAATTCCTAGTTAGCAAGCATTGGTCCTGCGCAAGCAAGGATAAAACCTTCAGTTTCCGCTTTCAACCCTGCACTACGTAGCCACTGATGGGTACGGGTTTTTATTATTATTATTATTATTATTATTATTATTATTATTATTACTACTATTCATAACTGTATTTCGGTTGTTCGTTGTTTTCATCGATATGTGAATGAATTGAACTAAGATTCGTAAAGTGACAAGTCAGATTACGGGACAATGTATACGTATGTATACGATGTAAAAAAAATTTTTTTTTTCTTTTCATATTAGTTTAAAAGTAATTGAAAAAGGGAATATACATTCAATTCATGTTGGGGGCGTATTTTCTTTAGTAGAACTCTCGATCTCTCGGCTGTTAGACATTAATTTCACTGTTTAAAAATTCAAACACATGGTCTCGGAAAGACTAATCGGCTGGGCGAGTTTGTTGTGTTTATTTTTGAAATGGTATGAGCTCCCCCCTTCTCCCCACAGTTATTGGTTAAATGGCAGGGCTGACTGGGCTCTTGTCTTGATGTGGTAACTAGTCTAGGAGACGGAAAACTCTGAATTCAAAACCGGTTTCAAGCAGGACCAGTGATATATATATATATATATATATATATATATATATATATATATATATATATATATATGGGATACAGATGAATAACAAATAGCGCTGGCTTTTATAAAAGTAAAATGAAATCCCTCTGATTATTTAACCATAAGTAAAGAATCCACGTCTTCTTCCTCTGTCATTTTTATTGAGTTATAAATACATAAAAAACACCCAAGTATAAACTCAATTAAGTCGACACCAACATCATCATCACCTTCTTTAAATAATCTTTCTGCTCTGCAACAACCCTCCCCAGTTTCCACCAATTAGCCAATTAGTAGACCTTGGAGCAGTTATGTTGTTTTAGACGATCAATAGGCAGGTCAGAAACTCAGTCACTCAGTCAATAAGTATGGAGGTCAGAAATAGGATAAAAACAAGCCTCGCTTTCAATTCGGACATGCGCAGTTTAATAATAATCGCAAATTGAATCAATGTCCTGTTGGAGTTAATATCAACACAAAACGAAAGATGCCGACCCACTAGAAATATATATACATATATGTATATATACAAAAAATCACACACACACGCACACACACAAAATTGCAAAGCGACATCGAACAATCAAATGATATTTCAATGAACAATGAAATTCTATACCACGTTTTTCGGAGTACAAGTTTATCGATTGAGAAAATGAATAGAAGTGGCCAGAAATCGATGTGGATATATGAATATTTTTTCCTTCATGGTGAGTTTTTATTGCAAAGGAAACAATGATTTAATTTACAAGGATTACCGGTATTTTTATATTTCTTGTCATGGATAACGAATTCCTAATCTACAATCCTTACTTACTTTCGGAGTTTTATCGTTTCTTACGGTATTTTGATTTTACACCTATATCAGGGAAAAACCTAAAAAAGAACAAATAATCTATTTTTTTAAAAATATTATTCAGATACATCCTTTGTTTATGCCCATTCATGATCATGAACTTTCAGGCCGAGTTTATGGCCGTTTATCTGTGACTTTTAGTTGATGTTGCTATCCACGACGAAGCGAATCTCCCTGAAGAAGAAAAAAAGGAATTAAAAAGTGTCAAGATTTGAGAATTGAAATCCAGCGAAGATGGACCACAGAGTATAGAACAGCAGCATTTGATATTGAAACTTGAGACGCTATCAAGACTAAGCTTAAAGACACTCTTGGATCGATGCCAGATAAACCATTTACACAAGAACTACGATGATTAAGCTCTAGGGAACTGCTGACGTTCCTAATAAATCCCTCAAAAAAAAGTAACACCTTAGGTTACACGCTGACATTTGGACATTTTTTTTTTCAAACCGACAACGAAGACATGATAAATCGACCGAAATAATAATAATAACATTATTATTATTAATAATAATAATTATAATAATAATAATAAGTGGTGTTAGAATTTAATTCATCCAAATGGCAGAATTACTAAAATTAGCAACGACCTCGAGAATAGTGATAGTGCTTTGAATATTGAAGACGCTTGTAACTGGACCCAACAAGTGTCAAGGGACAGAACTGGTATATAAGTTCTACGTGTGTAAAATCTCTACAAATATATATATATATATATATATATATATATTAACTGATAAGATATTTGCCCAAGAACCTTAGAATCTAGCCTAGATAGACTGAAAAAATTAAGAAGACAATCCTTCCTGTTAATATTATCCAGACTACATCGTTGCTTGTGTCTATGAGGATACTGAGGAAAGTGCTTGGTATTTAAGTAAGAACAAGTCTCCAGTGACAGTCAGTAGATTTTGTACGTGAACGCGCAAATGCATTATAAATACTACTACTACTACTATTAATACTGCTACTACTACTACTACTAATAATAATAATAATGTAAAGTATTTCCAGCGACGGTC
>CAHIKZ030001413.1:277500-310000 GCA_903632075.3 Acanthosepion pharaonis
AAATTTCGGGTAAAAATTCCAAGACTAAAATGAATGTGATACTTGTTGAAAGATGTTTTATTAAAAATAATACCAATAGTCTATGTCACGCCAACGAAAAAACACTTACAATAATAGAAATTTTGAATTACTGCATTGCTACAATATTAAAAATCTAGTGTTGCATTTTTGCACGTTCAAAAATATTCATAACTATTAATAATAGCACAGTCTTTTAATAAAACAGAGTTCCGTTTCTATCATGCGTCGTAAACGCGATTTTCCGTGTAAGTCGGAACGTACTCGTGATTTTCCATGAATAATCACTTATGTCACAAACTTATGCTAATGCAATAGTAATGTAATAATCTAGAGCATAGCAACATATGTCTATGACATGTTTACATAATTAGGACTAAAAAAACACATGGATGACAGAAATATAATACATATAATGAAATTAAAATAATACATAAAATGAAATGAAAATATTGTCAACTGTATATTTATTGTCAGTGATGTCATTGACTCTCAGTAGATGAGATGACGCATTGTATGAATGTGTCTGTCTTGCAGTACTCGAAAGCAGCGGCACATTTGGGAATAAAGAAAAACAGATGCGAGTTTATTTTTCTTTCTGCAATAAGTTTCTATAAACACAACACAAACCAAATAGTGAATGCACAATTATCCAATATGGCGTACAACCAGGAACTGACCGGCGCCGCTTTATGTAAAAGGCAAATGGCATAAGTCGAAACAAGGTCAATATAGATTGAACCTTAACAACGAATCGTCGTAGATTGCGACTATCATAATCTAGAGATTTACTGTATACAAATCTCTAACTACCGCATCAGAAAGTATTTATTCCCTCTGTCTTGTTGTTTCTTTGCAATATTTAAATTAGGCAAAAAAAAACCCGAAAAAAAACGAAGTATTCCTACCATATTTGAAGTTGCTCAATCGTCAGTTTCCCGCCCTGCCGGAGTTCAAAATTTCTTACACGATCTTGTGAATAATGACCTACTTTCCACGCTAAAACCTCTTTCGCAAAGCTGCAACGTTGCAAAGTTCTTGCTAGTTGTTATTTTCCGGATTCCTTGTACCACGGTGATAGTCCAAGGTAGAACCAATAAAGAAGAACTCGAACACAGGTATGGAATAACACAGATATATTACAAACACGAATATATACAGAGAAGTAGAAAGTGTTAGTATGAACAATCAGGTTTAGTAGAGAGAACAATGTAATCTCGACCAGTATCATTATATGTCTTGCAATAATTGTCTGAATGCGACTCTGTTTCTGGACTGCCTCTAACTCGACTCTTGACTCGACTTGAACTACTGACTGACTCGAACCACTGACTCACGATATTGAGTCCCCCCACTGGGGGGAACCATGGGGACAAGGTCGGTTTTTATTAGGGGATTCCCGAGCCCGTGGGTGACATGCCCGTCTGAAGGTCAACGGGGTTTTTATCTCCCGAAGGGATTCCCCGGCGTAGCCTCCTCCGGGTTCCCGTGGGCAGAGTTCGGCTGTTCAAAATGAACGGCTGACCACGATATTGAACCCGCATCATGTGACACAAGGTCGGTTTTTATTGTTCGAGGGCCCAAAATAATATGCCCGTTTGAACCCGTATAAACGGGTTCAGGGAGACCTCCCCCTCCGCCCTTCGGCGTAGCCCTTCGGGTTCCCTTCGGAGTTCCTGTTCAAAGTGAACGGCTCACGTCCGGAGACAAGGAGTTTTTTTATTAGGGGTTAAAGCCCGTGGGCAGTCTGTTCAAAAATGAACCCCGAAGGCCCTCGGCATAGCCTCCTCGGGTTCCCTTCCGTCCCGAGACAGAGAGTTAAACCGAGCAGTTGTTCAAAATGAAGTATGGAATAGTCCATTATTATTATTATGGGTAAGATCCCATAACACTAGTCTATCGTTATTTCAATGGTAAATGTTGAGAAGCGCACCATTCCGCCAGTTCATAACTTTACAGTTAGGACTAGCCATGCTACTTCCACGAAGTCGAAGCATCTTCATTTCCTCCTTGTTACAAATGTAAGAAAGATATTCCACTTAGACAGCTTTTCCCAAGAACTACTACGTTGTGAACCAGATTTCCGCTGAACATCTTAACCTTGACCTCTTCAAATCAACATTCAATCGTTATCTATCCTCCTTATCCTCATAAATCCCACCTCCTCTTCATATATATATATATATATATATATATATATATATATATATATATATATATATATATATATTATTAGCATTTCAACTATAAATACCCTGGTTGCTCTGTTCCTCTACGATCACCGAATTTATGCAACTTTGAGCCTGGTCAATACCCAGATGGGTGACCGCGTGGGCATACCAGGTTCTGTAAGGTTGGATGCGGAGGTGGTGTGATGGTTAATGATTCAGAATTGTTTAATCGGAGAGCTGAGTTCCAGTACCCGTTGTGTTCGTTATATTCACTTACGTACAAATATACTTGGGAAAGATATGAAGCCACCTCTTCTCCCCCCCATGGGTTAATTAGTAAGATTTGTATCATTAAACCATTATTACCTAAAAAATATTTCTTATAATCTAAAAACATTTTCTGAATTTAAATAATTGGCAAAAGGGTGATAAGCCGTAAAAAAACGAATCATTCACTCAATCAAATCTGCAGCTAACATCAAGTTTCAGTAATAAAAACTGGGAACGAGATTTATTTCATATTCGGCTCAATTGTTCAGGGCTGCTACCAGCATTGTCTTTTCTTTAAACCTGTAATATAATGATAACATCTTCTGCTGGATATCTAGCCATATTGACATCAAGAGCAACGATATGACCGATTCGGCATCCATAAATTCATCAGCCTTCAAAGATAGTTCAAATACTAAGATCCCCTACACAGACCTCAGATCAACCATTAACATCAAAGAAGAGTGGCAGAAAGAATGGTCCGGCTGACCAAAGACATTATATAACTTCAAAAGAACTATAGGAGAATGGCATCAAACACTAAAAACAAGGAAAGCTGAAGTAATACTGTCTAGACTTTATATCAGACATTTCGTGATAAAACAAAAACCACCTCCAATCTGTACGGCGTGTCAAGAATTATACACAATAAAACACATGCTAACAAATTGTAGCAGCTTTTGCCAAATCCGTTTAATACATACTATCAAACAGCCACCAGGAAAGAACACTTTCAAGACATTAATCCATATAATATACGACAATTTCTAGAAAAAAATCAAACTGTATTCCAAAATATAACTTCAACAAAACTACAACATAATATATATATCACCGCCTCTAGTAATTATGTCCATAAAAATATGAATATACAGAAAAGCTGAGTATCATCTACCATGTATTCAATTGCGAGAGCAGAATAACATATTCTTACTATTTCAAAGCTCCCAAGAAAATTAAATTTCGGCATCAAATGACCCTTGAGGAGTTGATATGCCGTTAACCAAACAAATCAACCAATCTTTAAATCTGTATAGAGATTTGTCTTCCAAGCAGTATATCCACATGGCATTAACGGGATAGGGTCAGTGGTTATGGCCTAATGTCTGGCGAAAAAAAAAACAGTTACAAATTCGGAACACACCTACATGCAAAAGTGTTTACGCCCACAATAAAACAACTTTGATCCTTAATTGGCGTCGTGTAGACGAAGATAAATACTTTCTCTTTCTAGTTTTTGAATTTCCATCTCCACGGCAACACCTTCCCATTGCTGTACAATTTACAGGGATTGGGCCATGAATTACGCCCGGTCATACGTCATATTTCTCGCTTAAGACAAACATCTGATTAATCTCCAGCGTTTCGACCCCGGGATTATTCTTATTCTTGTCTTTGAGCGAAGACAAAACAAATAATAATTCCCTTATATGACATGCGTGAGATTTCTAACAGCTTATTACCAACCAGTACAAACGACAAAAACGATTTTCGCTAGTTTGCTTTTCGAAGAGGTTAGGCTCTCCTTGCAAGGAATATTGACGCGACATAATTTTCAAATTAATATTTTCCATTTTGGCCTACCTCGGTACAAAGCTAAACTTCGTAAATAAGGGGTTTGACTGAAATAGGAATTAGTCGTGCATTGCCCTCTTGACTTAATGATTTGTGTTCGAGCCCAGGTTAAAAGAAAGTAGGATACTGAATACAGATTTTCAAGGTAGGTAAAGATCTCTGTACAAGGGAGATCAGCGCTAAATAATCTTGTTATTTTCATTACTCAGCCACCATGGTTTAGGTTTATGCTTTATTAATTTAAGGACGATCATGACTCTCTACAACTTCATATCTTTGTAGTTCTAAGTAATATATTTTTTTCCTTAAATATCCATTACATTCCTTTTCTGTTACCCAAACTCGTTAGGTAGATTTCGCTCTTTACCTCTGTCCCTTTTAACTTTTATATGTCCTGTAAGTATTAAATTAACCAAGCCCTCTTTCCTCATGATGTGCTTCAGGTAGATCAACAGGCTTTTTTTTTTATCTTAACTACAAGTGACCTTTCCGTTCTTATTTAACTTCCTCATTGTTCATGTTTATGTCCCTAGTATTCCTATTGTCCTTCTGTCAAATCACGTCTCTATTGCCTCAATACTCGTCTTCATGTTTGAGGAAATTGTTTAGCATTCACTGCTTTGTTTAGCTTTTATAAGGGACCTTTGTCTTTCCCAACACACCTTTGGATTTCAATCTCACATTTTGCATCGACTGTTATAAAACGTCGCAAATAATTAAATCTCTGTACTTGCTTTAGGCATGGTGGAGTAATGGATAGCGGCTCCGATTTGAGGAATCGGAAAGTCGAATTCGAACATCCAGTTGAATACATTACATTCGCTTATGTGCTAATACCCTTGGGAAAGGTATGAATCCTCCAGCTATGGGTAAATAGAAGGACAGACCGGGTTCTATAGCCTTGGATGGCAACTGGTCTACGTTAAAAGAAATGGCAACCTACTGCGGGAAAAAATTGCCTCGTCTGTCATATATCGAAAGATACACGATCGCCTAAGCGTGTACCACGTATGGGGCATAACTGACTTGATTTATTTTAACGTTTCTAATTTGCAGCTCGCATCTTCAGCTCTCCCTTTTACTAACAACTATAAATTGTTTTTTCTTTATAACTGATGGTTAGTCCTTTCTTCTCACTATCTTGTTGCGTTTTTTTTTCTGTATCAACGCTATCATCTGCGTATCTTATGTAGTTTATGCATACAAGTACATCGATTATCCGTACAACTTTTATAAATAGCTTTATATTGAGATATTGATCTGGTTCATTCGATACTAATTAATCATTAAATAAGAACTTTGATTTCTTATAAACAAAAATAGCAAACCGCTACATTTGAGACCTCATTCTCCTGTGCCTTGAGTTCTTCTTCATCTATTTCTACGTGTTGTATCCCTTAAATACGTGAGCGATCATTGTTCTCCACAGTATCTTGTCCTTTGTACTCCTTGGTGATTTTTTTTCTTTTAACAGTCACTTCTAAATACTGTTCTGTCAATCATTTGCACCAGACCGTTAGATTATTTTCTGCGCCGCCTTCGTCTATCCCTTTTGCTTTCAATCTGTCCTGTGAGTGTCAAATTTTCTAAGCTCACTTTCCTCGTTATATGTCCTAGAAATTTCAACTGTCTTGTTTTGATGTTAAGTATAAGTGACCTTTTTGTTTCTGTCTTCTAAAAAACTTCGTCGTTGCTCACGTGTTCAGTCAACGGTATTCTCAGCATCAATTCTGTAGAATCACATGTCTGTTGCCTCAAGTCTCTTCTTCATCTAGAAGAAGATTGTCCAGCATTCACTGACATATAGGAAGTCCGATATTGCATAACAGTTTCTTTCAAGTTTTTGTAACAAGATTTTCCTGATTCTTAATACGTAGTTTTTGTAAAGCATCTTTTTTTATCCTAATGCGCCTTCGGATTTCGCTGTCGTATTTTCGACCTTTATTAAAATACTTCCCTAATATTTAAATTCTTGTACTCGGCTGATTTTGGCATTTCCAATTTGTAATTCGCACCCTTGTCTCTTTTTTCTTGTTCGCTAACAATCATACATTCTGTCTTTTTACGATTTGTTTCGTCCTTTCTTCTCCATTTGCTTTATTACATTCAGCAGGATTTCTTGTATTTTCCTTACCGTGTGTCCTATCAACATTGTATCTGCTATCAATATTGTATTATCTGCTATGTTAAGAGTGTGACCGCCAATAACGAATCATGGTAGGTCTTCTAATTTTCCTCAAAATTACCAGTGAAAAGACCCTTTCTATTTTTTGTATTTACTGAATTCATTTTCTATCCATATGAAGATGGTTTGCTTGACGTATATGTTGTAGATTATTCTAATATCTTTTCCAAATAAATTAAGTTTACCTAGCAGTTCAAACAGCTCTTTGTGATTTACTTTATGAAATGCTATTCCATAATTTATAAAACATAGTTATACATCATTCTGTTTTTATTTTGATCTTTCTGTAATATTCTGAGCATAAATATTCTTTGTCCCAATGTTTTTAACGAAACCGCACTATTCTTCTCCTATTTCTGGTCTGATTATGATACATGCTTTATTCATCAGAATTCGGAAGATAATTTTTTTTTATGTGGCTCATTAGGCTGATTGTCCGAGTTCATTTTATATATAAAAAAAGATAAATTTGTATGTATCATACGTCATTACACATGATGAAAAAAGAGGTGTTATGATAGGCCGAAATTTATATAACGATTAAATTTCTGTATCATTGTGTGTTTATGTATGCTTTACTGTAAAACAGAAAAGAACGATAGACCGTAGCTCAATTCAGGTTATTAAATAATAGTTTATCGGACTATTATTTTTTAGTGGAAGTGGATTTCCTGAAGTTGACCTTCGAGATAATGATGGGAAAACAAAATAAAGAAGTCGTTTTTGATTGGCTGAACTGGCGTGGGAAATGAGATAGAGAAAGTTTTTTTCAGTGAGTTGTTTCTTAACCGTCAAACAATGTTGACGTGTTTTCTTTCGTGTCTGAAACGGCTCCCCAGTGTAGAAGGAACGACCCTCACTGGATAGATAGAACATGTCGACATGAACGTCGGTAAAATAGTTAAGTTAAAATTCGTGTTTTGAAGTTCTTTCCATCTTGAACCAAAAACAATGAGTGATCACCGGCTGAGGGCAAAGAATGCAACTTTATTATCGAATAGACGCCGTCAACCATGACCACACCCACCAGGGTGCTATGGAACAAGGTTAGAGCAATAACGTTAAAATAAAAACGCTACAAATGCTTCTCCATTAATACTAAGAGATCAGTTTTCCTTCTGATTTTCTCTTTAAGACAACGTCATCCGCGTATCTTATGTTCTTAAGACTATGTCCGCCGATAAATAGGAAGTGACTTGACGTCGACCGGAAGCTGCTGAGGTCAACGTTTAAATATATTCTTATTAAGAGAATGCTCTTTTTGTTTAAAATATAGTCTTGTCAGTTATTTATCTATTTCATGTTGATTCTCTTTGCAATTTCTTCCAGGTCAATTAAGTTAACCGTATTATCGAAGCGAGGCCGATCAATAGAAGTGAGCCATGGACATTAATATAGAAATAAATGGCGTGAAATTCATTTCTAATGCCGTTGGAAAACAAAGAATACTCTCATACGTGTATGTGGTAAGCGGAGAAAACATCTAAGGCGACTAGTTAATTGGGCTTCCGGGACAACAAACTTAATTTGAAAATAATGTTTGTCTGTTACCTTCAGCCGTTAGGATATGATATTTTGGTTTGGGGCAACCAATGGAATAAATCGATAATCAAATTAGTTTGAATCCATTTGTCAGATATTTTTTCTTCAAAGTTTGTTGAAAGATTTCCATATTTCGATTATTTTCTATCTCAGTTTTTCTTTATTGTATTCTTGAAAAACAATCGTCGAGAGTTTTCTATATGTTTTTTGTTTCATACATTATAATCTATTTTTGGGAGATGAGATATTGTAAATATTTACACTATTTACATTGTTCGGACTGTCATCTTCATCTTCGTTGCCATATTCACGACGTTTCGGCTGTTATACGCCCCAGCCTTCTTCAAGTGATTAAAATTTCGAACTGAATTCTTTAGTTCGTCCACCGGGGTAGATTGTTCTCGTTACACGTGCCATGCCTCTTCCGGATGTTTCAGTACTAGTTATTCCCCTTTAACTCAAATCTCCAAGTTTTTGTTCACCTCAGATGTAGCCAGGCATTAAATTCACAACTCTATGGCAACAAAGATTAGGACAACAGTCTTATCAATGTAATTGGTGTAAATAACAATCGTGGATATTAAAAGACCTCATCTCTAGAGGATGAAACCTCTGAAGCCATTAGTATAATTTTGACTCGTCAGCAGTTCCTTCTGCAAATGCCAAATTGCTATTTCTCTTCGCGTTGTGTTCTGTTTGAAATACATTAAAAAAGAAGAGCCATGTTTTCTCTTTAGACAACATATTTTCAAAGGTGAAAATACAAAATTCGTTATAAACTGAGTGAAAATAGAGGTACAGACTGTATAGAATATTAAAAAAACAAAGAATAAGAGAGAGTTTTTCAAAAAGAAATTATTTGAGAGACAACAGGGCAAATCTCGAAAGTCCTAAGAAAAAGCAGCAAGGAAATACTGAAAGCATATATCAAGACAGAGTTTGAAAAAAGATAGTCATAGTGAGAGATTTTAAGCACTAAAAGTTGCATCCCCAAAAACATACATCTTTCATGAATTTCCTTGATTTATTGATTGCTCCTAAAAGATAAAACATTTCAATAGTAAAGTTTAGTTGAACATTATTATTTTATGATGAAAATATTTAATTTTAAAGTCTTTTTAGCAAAATAATTGCTGTCCCAAATTGAATTTGCCTAATTCATTTTGAACTTGCTAAGCCCCAAATCAAATTTGCTTATTCCATTTTGAATTTAACTATTTCATTTTGAATTTGATATGTCCCATTAAAAGTCCTCATCTCTAGGGGGGCGAAACCTCTGAAGCCATTAGTATAATTTTGACTCATCAGCAGTTCCTTCTGCAAATGACAAATTGCTATTTCTTCTCGCGTTGTGTTCTGTTTGAAATACATTAAAAAAGAAGAGCCATGTTTTCTCTGTAGACAACATATTTTCAAAGATGAAAATACAAAATTCCTTATAAACTGAGTGAAAACAGAGGTACAGCAATAATATTTACAACAGCGAATGATACGAGACACAATTAACTTAACTCCATCTTGATAGCACAAGTTTATAAATATTCGTGAATCTAGCAGTTTATATGTTATAACCTGTTTATTCTTTTCTTTTATGTCATGTCCGTTCAGAATGTGGTTGATCAAGGTTCTCCACAACTTCCTGTCATTTGTTGCTTTTCTTAAACTTTTAATTCTTTACCATCCTGCCTTGTCGTTGTACTGTCATCCGTTGGCGCATCTCATTAAATAGTTTACTCGTTGTTTACCCCTTAATGATATCATAGACGCCTACTTATCTACCCGAGTGGTTAGAACTTTCATTTTCCAACTATGAGATCCGAATTCACCATGATCGATTTGTCAGGGAATTGACTTCTTGATATTATCGTCCTTATTTGTAAAAGTGCCTGAAAACCATACCACCTGTTGACCCAAGCCTTGTGAGTAAAATTGGGGAACTATTTCGGAGCCGTCGATGGTTGTTCTAGCACGAAGTCACAAGTCATCGTGTCCGAGGGTTCGAACGTGCTGGCCTTGTTCAAACTGTTTATCATGCCAGATAATTCTCCCTCCCCCAGAAACTGTAACTAGGGCCCGCTCAGCCTACTTGCAGTATAAACCACGGCTGAACTCTATGGGTGTTCAACAAATACAGACAGGCGTTTGTAAGAGGGATTGGTTAGCAGCTGTAGAAGACAGGCATACCGGATACCATTAGATCCGTGTTTGAATCTAAGCATGATCGAATTGTAAGGAAGTTGTCTTCTCGAAGTTATAGATCCCACATAGAAAGTGCCTGAAAACTATATCACGGGTTGATCCAAATATTGTGAGTGAAATTAGGCAGACAGACCTATTACCGATCCTTGTACTAGTACAACGCCACAAGTCATCGTCCCCGAGGGTTTAAGCGCGCTGACTTTCTTCAGATTGTTGATCACGCTAGATAATGCGCCCTCTTCCAGAAATTGTTACTAAGGTTCGCTCAGTATAGGTGCAGCATAAACCAGCAAACACAAACAGGCGCCTACAATAGAGATTAGCTAGCCGCTCTCGCAGACAGACATACTCGAATATGATTGCTTCTATGCATGAGCATAGGTAGTAACACGAAGGACTTACGACTTCATAACAGCTAAACTTCTTTGAGTGACAAAAAATTAATGTAGTCAGTACACCGTACACGTGGTATTGTGCTAAACTAAAATAAATAAATATTGTTTTCTTTTTTTCAAAATGGCGTAAGCGGATTACACAGAGAAGATAACAACTGTGTTGCTCCAACATTGCAAGAGATGGTTGCCCGTCGTCATGGCTTAAAAAGTTCATCGTTCCAAAACTTAGTTTGACCTCTTCCCAAATAACGGCAAGGTTATTTTTTATATTTTATTTTTGCTTATTTCCCGTTTCAAAATAAATATTTTATCCTCCAGTGCATGTTTTATATTGTATAGTGTTGGGTACTGGAGGCACGGTGGAGTAATGGATAGCGGCTCGGATTGATCGGAGAATTCCAGTGTCATTCATTACATTCACTTACGCACTAATACCCTTGGGAAGGGTATGAATCCTCTTCTCCCCCCCCCCAGTTATGGGTAAATAGGACAGACCGTGTTATATAGCCTTAGATGGTAACTGGTCTACCACAAAAAAATGACAACCTACTACGGGAAAAAATCACTCATGGCACATAACTGACTGACTGTTGTGCATTGTACTCAGTTTAAACACTCTTTATTTGTGATAGTTAATATTTAAATTGATAGAATTCGAGAGACATTCCGGTTTCATTTAATGGCATTGTTGGTTTTTGTACTCAGATTGAATCAACAAATCTTTAGTAACTATTGGTAGATATCATCAGTCACATGCACTGAAACAATGATATACACACACAGATACAAACGCTGGCACGCACACGCATATATATATATATATATATATATATATATATATATATATGTGTGTGTGTGTGTGTGTGTGTGTAGATGAAATAAATTTTAGAGATAAAAGACAGCAATAATAATAATATTGATAAAAGTATTTATTATATATTATTATATATTATATTATATTATATTTATTATATATTAGTTGGTCTTCTGACCAAATAGAAGCATGACGAAAAAGATGTTAAATTTTTTATTATTGCCGATCGCAAAGGACGGCAAAACCAGGGTCATAAACTCATAAATCCAACTATATATATATATATATATATATATATATATATATATATATATATATAGAGAGAGAGAGAGAGAGAGAGAGAGAGAGAGAGAGAGAGAGAGAGAGAGAGAGAAGTGGGAGAAGACAATCGTGATTCCTAAATTTCACCCTTTATATTAAGAAACTAATATATATATATATATATATATATATATATGGGGAGGGTATATATATATATATATCTACACACACACACACACACACACACACACACATATATATATATATATATATATATATATATATATATATATATATATAGGGAGGTGTGTGTGCACGTTTTGTATATGTTATAAATAACACCATCTATGAAAAATACACAGATTGAAAAGTAACTCCCTATTTAATTTATGAGTGGCCAGCCAGGAGTCCTGACTTAACACCCTGTGACCTTTTTTCTTTGGGGGTTGGTTAAAGGTTGCAAGTCTACTATACCAAACCAAAACTTTGGAAGAACTTGCAGGGCGAATACAAGAAGTTATGTCTTCCATTTCCATAAGAGTTCCTGGTGAAATTATTTGGCGCGATTCTTGTACGGCTTGTAAAGTGGTAGCAAAATCTGGTGGCCATATCGAATTTTAAATAAAACCTCATGCTTAGCTCTTACCTCCCATGTCCAATTCTTATAAAAAAATATAATAAAAAATATAGTTAACAAATAAATTATAAGCAAAATGGGGAGCTACTATTCTGTCACCTTGTATATTAAATAAATATACGTAATATAACGCGTACATTGTGTACATATTAAGTACATATTGATCCTCGAGTATGTTAAATCCATTAAAATTTAATTTAATAAATACTACAAATGCATTTATATATATATATATATATATATATATATATATATATATATATATATATATGTATATGTATGTATGTATGTATATGTATGTATAGGTAAAAATCCGTGAGTAAGTAATCCAAGTAGATCCTAATAATATAAAAATATTAAAACTGATCCACAAAAGAAAGCTCAATATATTTATTATAGGGCATAGAAATAAATGAATTACATAAAATTGAATCTCAATTGTACCCCATTTTGATGGTATATATATATATATATATATATATATATATATATATATATATTCCTTTCGATATCGGAGAGCCGAGTTTGAATCACAGTGTGGTTTGTTATATTCGCAAATACATTTGGCAAAGTTATAAATCCATCTTTAGCCCAAGCAATGGGTTTAATAGTAGAACTTGCATCTGAAAAAAATTATTATTTTCAAAAAATTCTTTATGCAATATTCACGCACCCGTAAACAAATATTTATACTTACATTCCAAAATATGTTTCGGCTTTGAATAACTCAGAAAGGGTTGATAAGCCGTAAAAAATTGAACGAATCGATCCCTTCAATATATCCCTTTTAAGATAAATTGAAGATGTGAGAACTATTAAATAAAATACTTCAAACATTGACATGTTTTCAAAGTTTTTATTATACGAAACCCGGACCATTATTACCAAGAGTAGAGAGTCTTTCCAACACTATACCATTTCAAGTTCAATTTTGGGACTAAGCAAGTTCATAATGAAATAGTCAAGTTCAGAATAGGACGTAGCAAACTCAAAATAAAATAAGCAAGTTTGATTTGGAACGAAGCAAATTCATAATGAAATAAGCAAATTTGAATTGGGACTAAACAGTTTCAAAATGGAAAAATGTTTCAAACTTATCTACACGTTTCAATAAACAAATCTCATGGATTAAAAAATCAACTGGGCGATAAATCAGATAATTAAAATCGGAGGACAGCGTTGCGAAGGTTTTACTATCAATTCCTTACAAGAGGCTATTCTTGAACGGATAAATTTGTGTCAAAGTTAGAGTTTCTGGCACTTTCATTGGTAGGACAATCAGAGAGAAGATAACAAAGAAATGGATAGACTGTATATAGTGTTAAAAAAAGAAAGAATAAGAGAGAGTTTTTCAAAATGAAATTATTTGAGAGACAACAGGGCAAATCTCGAAAGTCCTATGAAAAAGAAGCAAGGAAATACTGGATGCATATATCAAGACAGAGTTTGAAAAACATAGGAATTGTGAGATTTTAAGCGCTAAAAGTTGAATCCAAAAAAACATACATCTTTCATGAATTTCCTTGATTTATTGATTGCTCCTAAAAGATAAAACATTTCAATAGTAAAGTTTAGTTGAACATTATTATTTTATCATGAAAATATTTAATTTTAAAGTCTTTTTAGCAAAATAATTGCTGTCCCAAATTGTATTTGCCTAATTCATTTTGAACTTGCTAAGCCCCAAATCAAATTTGCTTATTCCATTTTGAATTTAACTATTTCATTTTGAATTTGCTATGTTCCATTTTAAATTTGGCTATTCCATTTTGAACTTAGCTATTTCATTATGAACTTGCTTAGTCCCAAAATAACTTTAATTAGTCCCAAATTGAATTTGTAATGGTATAGTTTTCATTCTTCTTCTATGTGCCTTATCCCTTCAGGCCGATAAAATCATGGCTCTCCATCATTTCCTATCCTTCGAAATGTTACCGTTTTTACTATCCCTTCTACTCCCAGCACGTTTTTCATCCATTCACTTAAGCTCTTCAGGTAGGTGACCCACTGCTTCTATCTGTCTCTTTTGCATTCAATATGCCTTGTGAGTGTCAAATTTTCCAAGTATTCCTTCCTCGACATTCCGGTAACTTTCTCAATATCCTTGTCCTGTTATTAATAGTTGTTGTTGATTTCTGTATGTATGTATTTTGATGTTTCCACCAGCTACCGTTTTTATATCGCTGAGAACTGAGTGACTGTAATCTGAAACACTTTTCTCAGTATCCTCACTGACCCCATTAATACCGTGGTCTAAAGGGTCCCAAAACTTACCTGTAACATCAGTACATCCAATATTGATTCTACCGCTGTTGGTAAATTTCTAACAGTCCGTTACAATATTTCTGATGTCATATATTATTTGTATTGATATGAGAACACCTATCAACTATCCAGCGCATCCATCAATATTCTTTATTATTATTATTATTATTATTATTATTATTATTTTCTTTGATTTCTGTTGTATACTCATTTCCTTCTGGGTCCCAACCAGAGACAAAAGGCCAGAAACGACTTCATAATATTTTCCACTGATTAGATTTGTCAAAAAAAAAAAAAACAACTAAGATTCTACACATTTACATAGATAAAGCTCTTTGTAAACTGTGAACTGTACTTGTGAATACAATTTGATGTATTTCTTTAAGGCATGGGCTACCAGGAATCCCTTCAATGAGTTTATCAGAACCTTTTCCGATTAATCAGTGGGATCCAACTACAGATGGAATTATTGATGTCTCTATGTGCCACATCTTTTTAGATTTCCACTTCAAGATCGTCGTAGTTTGAGGAAAGCCATGTCAATAAGAAGGCATATTTTGTTTTTTGGGCCTTTGATCATGATGTCTGGGCGATTAGCTGTCTGTGTGTATTGTAAAGTTCCATGAAATCTTTACAGGTACAATGTTTGCAACCAGATCTGGGTTGTGTTCCTACCAATTTCTTGCAGGTGCCTTTCGGTAAAAGTTGCATATTTTACATTGCAGATATTGGCCCACTCTTTTATGATGAGTCTTATATTAACTGGGTGCCAGTTTGAATCTGCATTTGGGGTTAACACAATTTTTCAGTATGTGTGTTTGGTAATTTCTCAGTCAGAGTTAAAAAAAATATGTAATTGTGGTTACTGCATGGAGATAGATATATGCAAGTTTTATTATTATTATTATTATTATTATTATTATTATTATTATTATTATTGAAAGATAATTTTGAGTCGGTTTTATTCAGTATCCTGAAAGCTCCTGCACGTTTCTCACGATAATTACTTATTATTATTATTATTATTATTGAAAGAAGATTCTGGTCATACAGGTACTCGGTACATGTAATAATAATAATAATAATAATAATAATAATAATAATGATAATAATAATAATAATAATAAGCAGCAAAAGATATGAAAAAGAAAGCCAAGGATAAAGCCCTTGAACAGATGAAACAACGCTGGCAAGACAAACCTCTGCATGGCCAATATCCAGAACGTGCAAATAAACCCAATGTTGATAAAGTTAATACTCATCGATGGTTACGAGCATCTGGATTAAAGTCTGAAACTGAAGGCTTTATTCTTGCAGCGCAAGACCAGATTCTTTTCACTAGGAATTTTCAGGCAAATATCATACATAATAATGTGGATCCAAAATGCAGGTTCTGTGACAAATACCAAGAAACAATAGACCATCTAATCTCAGGATGTTCTATACTTGCCCCAAATGAATATAAAAATCGTCACGATAGAGTGGGGCAATACTTACACTGGACAATGTGCAAACACTTTGGAAAAATGTAAGCAAACACTGGTATGAACATCGGCCAGCGCCGGTTACAGAAATAGAAGATGTCACCATTCTATGGGATTATACCATCCACACAGACAGAAAAATTGAAGCAAATAGGCCGGACATTATTGTCAAAAACCAGAAGAAAAAAACTTGCCTACTAATTGATATGCTTTGTCCAGCGGATTGTAACATAGCAACCAAGGAATTTGAAAAACTATCAAAATACAAAGACCTGGAAATTGAAATAGAAAAAAAAATGTGGAAATTGAAAACAAGAATAATACCAGTGGTAATAGGTGCACTTGGAATTATAAAAAATGGAACAAAACAACACATTGAAAGAATCCCTGAAACCCCAGCTTAAGAGACATACAGAAAATTGTCTTATTAAGTACAGCACACACACTAAGGAGAACTTTGTCTATGTAACGCTAGCAACTTCATCGGAGATAAAAAAAAAAAAAAAAAAAAAAAAAAAAAATTAACATGAAATGTAATATAACAACACACCACGACCTGCCTTAGGTCTTTCCGCAGACTTGGTAGGTAGTGTGTCCATAGCAGAAATCGAATGATGATGATGATAATAATAATAATAATAATAATAATAATAATAATAAGAGAAGAAGAAGAAGAAGAAGAAGAAGAAATGAAGGATAAACCTGTGCAAGAATCGAAAAATATAACCAAGAATAATGTTTGGCAAGCTCTAACAAAATCTCAAAGATGGAAATCCCCAGGAAATGAAAAGGTACTCAACTTTTGGCTCTATCGTGTCATCAATCTGTAAAACTCTTGCGCAAACTTTATCAAAGCTTATTAAAAATCCTAATGAGATTCCAGAATGGATCGCTGAAGGTATTACATATCTCCTACCAAAAACGAATGAAACAGATGATCCAACAAATTATAGGCCAATAACATCTTTGTCCACCACATATAAATTGATCACGCATGGACTGACAAACTGTACTTACTCTTTTCTCGTGGAAAACCCTTCCTTTGAAACAGAAGGGATCATATGTTTGCAAAAATCAACTACTATTAAATAAAATGATCGTCGAAAATTGCAGGAAAATAAGGTAGAAATCTCAACACAACTTGGACTGATTACCATAAATCTTTGGAGATGTATAAAGTCTCCTCAGTGAAAATAACTTTCCTTAGATATACCATACATTATACCTAAATCACACCAAAGGTACTTCCATCTTCAATTGTATGAATATTTGACAAGGAATCTTTCAAGGAAACTGACTCCCTGTGGCCTCTTCTGTTCTGTTTGTCCTTAATCCCCACCTTTCGCATGAACTAAACAGTAATAACTATGGATACAAAGTAAAAAAGTAAATAAGTGTTTATCATCTATTGTATGTGAATGATATCAAACTCTTTAACAAAGGCGACAATGAGTTGAAGAGTCTCATCAATACTGTAAAATATTTCAATGATGACATAGGTATGGATTTTGGATTAGATAAATGTGAAAAAGTAACTTTTAAGAAAGGGAGAATTACAGAAATACACTCAATAGATTTAGATTTTATCACAAAGATTAGGGAACTGGAACACGAAGAAGCCTATAAATCCCTCGGAGTCAGCGAAGAAAATGGAATACAGTATACCTAAACGAAGGAGAAAGTTAAAAAAAGAATTGGCGTTTGGTATTAAATACCGAGAATTGAATTCACAAAACAGAAATATCAGCAATAAACACTTTAATTGTCCCAATGAGTCAAGTTGTTATGACTGTTCTATAAATACAAGTTTCGTATCAATTGTTATTATTATTTACATATTTTTTTACCAATTTTTCTAATTTTTTTTCTGGAATTATTGTGCTTATTCTATTCGCTTCAGGAAATATAGCTTCTTTTTTTCGCCTTCCGTTCTACATATTCATATTAGTTTTTCTTTTGCAGTATCGATAAGAAAGACAAGTCTGATGTGTGTTCTATAAATACAAGTTGCGTATTAATCGTTAACCCTTTCTATATTAATCCCACTTAAGCCAACTACTACTGTTAGCTTTATCATTCTCTCAACGTTTAAGTGTGTACAAATTGTTCCAAGTGATTAACTTGTAATTGTAATATCAAAACTGAAGAATCCTTGAATAATCAACACAAACTTCCGTTGAAAGGAAGGGATTGGTTGTCTGCCATAAATCCTTTAAACCCACGACTAAATAACGTTGTTCAAAGCCAATGTTGTTTGGAGGATTTTAATGGGCGATTTTGTAAAGAAGAAATATACAAGAATTAAAAGAGACTCGAGCGAAAATGTTCATCTTACGTATCGAAACTGACAGCTGTGTGTTCAGTTTAGCGTACGTCAATAGTGCAAATGGATACATCTTACAGAGAGAGTATAAGTGAACATAGTACTTTTTATGTAGAGCCTTTTATTAAACAAAATGATCTTAACAATGGACTATTTTAAAAAAGGATAAATAAATTTATTTCGGACAATATTTAGACGACAATCAAGAGAGTAAGCTTGCTTTTGTTACAACTGCAGCATTTTCATCGTGTTTTGTCCAGGAATTTTTGTTGGTCATTCTTATATAGAAATAAAGTGTCGCTGTCGACGCTTACGTTTGAACATAGATCGTCGGTGAACAAACACAGGCGATCCCATTACTGAATAAAGTAGACCACGTGGCCATAAGAGCATATATAGGAAGTTGCGTGACATCTAAATGATCGCCATTTCTACTCTATCCTCTATTACTATTCGGATCACCATTTCTACTCTATCCTCTGATTACTATACGGACCCCGATTCTCTACTCTATTCACTATGCTATTTCTCTATTCTGATCACTATACAGATTACTGTTCGAGCGAGTATTATCAAGCAAGTACTATGAGTGCGAGTGATATCCGAAGGCGTTTGACACCAGTATTGTTCAACGGCGTTATTATAGTTGTATCTGCGATTACAAAGTCTCTACTACAACGAGCATTGCGAAAGTGACAACGAGTGTTCTTTGACATCACGAATGTCATATCATCAAAGGAATAGCAGATCAGTCGACATATACCTAGCCAAGTAGCGAAACCCGAAAATGAGTAGTTCTTAATTATGGATAAACTCCATACCGAAACAGTCAAGTTGTATAAACAGAGAGCAGCAAAATAGACTGGTGTTTCTCAACTGGTGCCCCCAGGCGCACTAATGTGCACTTAGAGCTAGCCAGGTGCACCCCAAGTTAACAGAAGAGTAATTTATTAATTATTTTTATATTTAAAAGAATTTTTATTTGTAAGAAGCTAGAGACGCCAATCACGTGGCTTCTCTGTCTTTGCCATTTGATATTTTAAACTGGATGCCAAATTCTTTAATCTTTAACAAGGAGTGGATAATCCTTACCCTTTTGCCATCTTCGACGAATTTAAATCAGTCATTGTCGATATCTCTAAAAAGAAAAGATAACAAATTCTTCATAAATCCGTTTAAATGAAAACTTTACTGTTTAAATATACTATGTAACGTTACTTACATTATTTACATTATTCAGACTGTTATACTCATCTTCATTGCAATATTCACAACGTTTCGGCCGTTGTACGCTCTGGCCTTCAATCAGGTGATTGGAATTTCGAACCGAACTCTTTATTTTTTTTTCACCGGGATAGACGGTTCTATTTCCACGTGTCATGCCTCTTCCGGATGTCTCACTTATTTCCCTTTACTCAACTTTCTAAGTTTTTTTGGTTCACCACCGCTGTAGCCTCGTATTGAACTCACAATTCTTTGGGTCTATTCCCTAACCAACGCCTTTATATACCATTTCTGTAATCCTCATCTTCATTGTCATATTGTTATACCTGACGTACCTATTCTATTATTAATAGACTCTCCCACACATAATAAGTAGTAGTAGTAGCGGTCGCCAGTTGAGCTCAGTGGTGTTGAGTGAGTCAGTCGATATCGGACATTGAAGTACCAACCATCACAACTAGATTGCTGCGTCATTAACTCTTATTTCAAGTTCCTAACGTTTTGTACGTCGAACCTAATTTAGGACGACTTATTGAAATACAAGCTTTCACTGTGAAAACTACACTACAACACATATTCACAACGTTTCGGCAGTTGTACGCTTCTTCAGCTGATTGGAATTTCAAACCGAACTCTTTATTTCGTCCACCTAGGTAAATTGTTCTCGTTCCACGTGCCTTGCCTCCGGACGTCTCAGTTATTTTTCTTTAACTCAACTCTCCAAGTTGATTTGGTTCATCACTGCAGTAGCCTGGTATTGAACTCACAACTCTTTGGGTCTTGTCACTAGATCTAACCAACGCCTTCATCCAAAGCGTTTCTCCACTGGGCCATGTATTCTCAAGGACAGTAGATAAAGGCATGGTTTAGAAGGAAGGCTTGGTGAATTTAACACACGCAGAACATAATGAATGCAAGAAAGTCAGAGAGAAACAGCGAATAAACTATCTAACGAGTTTTAATAAATGTTTGACAGAACAGAGTGGGAAAGATAGTAAAGCGACAAATTGCTTCGAGTTACAAAAGATTGTAAGTTGTGGAAAGCCATCATCGCTCACATCCTGAACAGACACAGCGCATAGGGGACTGGTGTGACTGGGTGGACATATCGGGATCATTGAAAGCGACAGATTTACTGAAATCACCGAGGATAACGCTGAAGAGTGCTGGAGAAATGAGCCGATTTACAGCCATTTGATCGCCAGGCACTATACGTGAGAACACTCAACCAATAATAATAATAATAATAATAATAATAATAATAATGTGTTAGTGAGATAACAGGAAAGGTTCTATTCATAATACACAAAAATATTGTTATATATTTAGACCCCTTTAATCCGCAACCTTGGGACCAGGTCACTGCCGGACCACAGAACAGCCGAATGACAGAAACCGCCCCTAAAAAATTATTGCCAGATCATTCCACAAATATATTGCTGAGTTATCAGCAGTAGAACAACGCTTAAAACAGGTAATAAAATAATCATTAATGCTTCTAAACAATGATTTTATTGTTTCATGCAATACAAAATCTAAAAAAAAAAATAATATATACTTAGTTTCATGAGTGGGTAAATATTCAATGATATATAAGAAATGAGCAAAGACCGTATCACCAAAACACTCTGATACTGTTAGCTGATGCGAAAAGTTGAAAAAAAATAGCCGATACTTTTTCAAATTCCTTATTAGTAGGCAATTATTTTCTTTTCGGTTTTCACATTGTCCTGTGTAAATATTTCACTACTCTATCGTGACAATTTTTATATTCATTTGGTGCAAGTATAGAACATCCTGAGGCACTTTGATGTGGTGTAATGTTTAGCAATCTTGTCTCGCTGGATCAATTACAGTTGGGTAAATTTCTATTTTAACACCCGCGCTAAATATTCCTTACAATTTTCCAAAATCGGCATAATTCCGTTCAAATGTACATGCTGAACTCGAAGTAACAAGTAAATTATGAAGAAACCTACCGTTTTGTAGTTATCGGCAAAAAAACCCGGACTTCTTTTTGGTCATTCGTCCTACATTACTGCCATAGTGTTTAGTAATACGGTGCGGGGTACTCCATCTGGCGTAATCAGAAATTGTGGCCTATTTACTTCTTTTACAGCTATATCTCTTTTTGAAATCACTACGCATTTTTCGTATTTTTTTTCTTCCTTTTGATAAGTGTAGTCTTATTTATAACAGAAAATTTTAGACAAAAACAAATTAAATAATACAATAAAACCTTTTTTTCTGTGTAGAATAGCAATGAAAAATTAAAAGAACAAATTAAATAATGAAAATAAAGCATTTTTTATATTTCAAAATTGAAAATAAAACAAAAATTAATGCACAAACTTGGGTGGATTGTATTATTTAATTTTTTTAATCTGTGTAGAAAAGGAGACAAATTAAAAAAAAATATCAAATAATACAATATACCGGGTTAACTTTAGAGTTAGGTGTTAAGGGTGAGGTTTTCTTTCTGTGTAGAAAAGGGGACAAATTAAAAAATAAAAAACATTAAATAATTTACTAAGTTTGTGCATTAATTTTTTTTTCAATTTTACAATATAAAAAAATGCTTTATTTTTATTATTTAATTTGTTCTTTTAATTTTTCATTGCTATTTGAAACGGAAAAAAAGATTCTATTGCATTATTTAATTTGTTTTTGTTATAAATAAAACTACACTTACCAAAAAAAAAAAATTACATTTCTTTACGGTAGTACGTATTGATTTTCCGCAAGGAAAGTCTGTAAAAGAAGTAAATAGGTCAAAGGCCACCGGAAGTACCCAGCACCGTATTACTAAACACAATGGCAGTAATGGGGGACGAATGACCAACAAGATGTCCGATTTTTTCTTGTCATTAACTCCAAAACGGTAGGTTTCTTTATAATTTACTTGTTAATTTGAGTTCAGCATGTACATTTGCACGGAATTATGACGATTTGGGAAAATTGTAAGGGATATTTAGCGCGGGTGTTAAAATAGAAATTTACCTACAGTTGAGTAGTGTGTTCAATCATCAATGGGTGCTCCACACTTTCGGCCTTGTGCCACATCTAAGCTACACTTATGAAATCATTTTAGGCCTTGTGCCGCAACTGTTTCACTTGAAGCAATACATATCAATAAAGGACATCCTGAGATTAGATGATCAATGTTTTCCTGATATTTGTCACAGAACCTGCATTTTGGATCCACACGATTATTATTATTATTATTACTTTGTAGCAAAAGATAATATCTCCGTTTATTGCGTGTTACATTTTATTATCTGTTATTATTATCACAGCCATTGTTATTATTATTATTATTATTAATATTATTATTATTATTGTTATTATTATTATTTAATGTTCTTCAACTTATATTCTCGAATATGCTCTCCTATTAATAAGAAAAAGTGGAAGAGGTATTTCAGCTTCTCAGCTCCCCTCCTTATAGAGGGCATCATCAGACTGGAGTGAGAGACAGATTCCTACAGGAAGAAAAGAATGTGCGAAGATACAATAAAAGATTTTACCAGGTGGCACGAACAAAGAATTGGTGATTCTTTCACTGAGGTCATTAACATTCGCTGGATTAAAAATTTGGCCCACTTGAAAAATGACGGAGGATGCTGAAGTAGCTGAAAATTTTGTGATTTCCCCAAAATTTTATTGTGACCCCACATGTCAACTAAATAAAAAAAACATAAAAATATACAAAGAATATCGTTGTCATCACTATATATATATATATATATATATATATATATATATATATATATATATATTATTATTATTATTATTAGTAGTAGTAGTAGTAGTAGTAGTAGTAGTAGTAGTTGTAGTAGTAGTAATCTTATGAGTATAAGAAACTATACTCGTTCGGAAAACTTTCGGTGTCTTGATTTGCAAATAATCAAACCAATACCAAAGGGAAGAAAAGGTATAAAAAAAAGAAAGAACCAAGAACATGTACGTTAGCCGAAAATAATCGTCTAGCATGCAAGTCCAAAGCCCAAAGAAAAAAACCCCGATAAAATAACTAAATAAAGTGCTCGATACAATAAGTAGAGCAGACATACATACATATATATATATATATATATATATATATATATATATATATATATATATATATATAGTTAAACCTAGAAGCCAGACAAACCTACCAGAGTTTCACCTTAGCGGATCGTCAGGAAGGCAGCCTTCTCTGACGATCCGCTGGGTGAAAACCTGTAGGTTTGTCTGGTTTCTAGGTTTAATATATATATATATATATATATATATATATATATATATATATATATATATATATATATATATTGTCGACATGGAAAAAAAAAACAAACTCTTAGTATAAAGGAAATTTACATTAACCAGAAAGAGGCTTACGCAGAAGAGTTCCTCTTTTATAAATTTGGATTATAACAACAAAAACATTTCAACTTCATTTTTGCCTTCCTCCCTTCCTTCCTTTCCTTTCCTTCCTAGATTTCCATTATACATTCTGGTCTTTTCCGTTTCTCTTTTCCTCACCAAACTCTGCTGCCAACAAATGAACAAGGCTGTGACAAAATAAATCAAAACGTAAAATTAAGGCAAATGTAAAAGGTGGAACTGAAAAACAAAATAAAAAATGCGGAATCGAAACAGTGAAAAGGAAAATGAAAAACGCTTAAAGGGGATTAATAAAAATCGGTGCCGTCTTTTGACGCCATCATGCTGACGTCTACAGGTGCGAGCTGCAGGGGACATCACCCACAGGGAAAGTAAGCGCTCGAAAAAAAACTCAAAAAAAAGGAAATGATTAGGCTCCCTGGGTAAAGAGGGTAGATTGATAGTTGTAAGGCGAGAAACACAAACGATGATGAATGTCGGAAGAAAGGGAAGGTGAGGAAAATGAAAGAATGGCAGAAAAATGAAACGGACGAACAATCGAAATGAAAAATGGAAGAAGGAAAGAATTGCGAAAAAAAAAAAAAAGAACGAAGTGTAAAAGAAAGTAAAGAAGACATAAACGAAGAAAATAAGAATTAAAAACGGAAGGAAGGATAGAAGAATAAAATAAAGAAAGGAAAAACGCATGTGAAAAAGAAAGAGAAAGAAAAGACGCATGTGAAAAAGAAAAAGAAATAAGAAAAGGAAGAAGTGTAAAAGAAATTAAAGAAAGCATAAACGAAGAAAATAATAATTAAAAACGAAAGGAAAGATGGAAAAATAAAATAAAAGAAGGAAAGACGCATGTGAAAAAGAAAGAGAAAGAAAAAATGAAGAAGCGTAAAAACAGTAAAGACATAAACGAAGAAAATAAGAATTAAAACAGAAGGAAGCGGGGATGAACAAAATGAAGGAAAAAGAGATGCACGTGAAAAATAAAGAAAATTTGATTGAAGAAGAGAGAAAATATTGTCTGGAAATTGAGGCTTTTTACAAAACAGAGTTTAGTATTGGCATGAGGCCACAATAACTGAGTACGGACAACCTATTTTGATAACTGGAAGTAAAAAAAAAACAAATGAGCAAACAAAAATTGTTACAAACGGTAGTGTTAATCTCCCGGTGTGCATCTGTGTGTACGCATGTGCGTGTGTACGCTAGGTTGATGCAAAAGCCTTTTATTCATCTAAATACATGACATAAGCAACTCATTTTTCCTTGCCTTTTTCACCTTTCAGCTGAATTGTGTATTTTTACGATCATTTTCGCTACATCGAGTTGATCTCTATGCCTTGTAAGGCCCGAGATCAACTCGACGTTATCTTGGTCACAAGATAAGAGTCAGTTTATGCAGATGTGTGGGGAAGATAACGGTTAACCCAAGACTTGAACAGATTAAGATTGTTCTGATCAGAGAAGCATCCTCTTGGGAATCGATTCCATAAGGCAGCGTCTCGTTGAAAAGGATTGCTCGAGTAGCAGTTACGTCTCACCAAATGGAAGACGAAAGAAAAGTCTGGCATGGCGACTCATAGACGTGAAGCTTAGAACTTGTAGAACGAAGGAACACGTTCCATAGAAATAGCTATAGAGCAGCGAGAGGTTAGCGACGTTTCATGTGTGGTTGTAGGATGGAAAAGAATTCATCGCCCACAAGGACGCGAAGACACTTTTGGTCTCTATTGAGACTGGAAAGTGAAGATTGGGTAGCGCCTGACCATATCTGTCTATAGTGCTCTATTTTCGGCCTGGTCTGGCTCTTGTAGATATAAAGAATAACAGGAGGAAGCGTTTATTAGAACGGTAGAGGGAACCGTCCATTTTTTTAGCAATCTTTTGGATTTTATGCATGAGTTCCACTTGAGTTCTGTGTTGAATTTAAACCCCAATAGGCGCTCAAGGCACGGCCTTCCTTGAGGGAATTTCCGTCCATCGTGTTGGGAGAAAGTTCTGTGCTTGATCGGCGATGATGTAATGTCTCCAGTTTGGTTTTCGATGCATCGAATGTGATGAGCCAGTTCCTCCCATCCACTCAGGTGTTGGTGCTAAGACAGAGGAGAAATCAGCTGCTAAAAAGAACAATTTCCGTTTTGATTCGATGAAATCTTCGATGAACTTGCTGGAACCGGTTATCAGTCAAAACAACTTGTATGGAGCAAGACAAATGATAATGTAAAGGTGAAAGGTTTACAAAATATGTTACATATGCCTTCCGCATTTGCAACGAAAGATTATTCTTGTCACTCAGAGCAATAATCGGTTGTCCTCATAGAAAGATATTTTATTACCTACATATCCTTAAAATAAGTTGCTGTGGCATAATTCCAGTAAATACAAAGAAATTCCCCTCAAAATTTTTTGGTTGAATTTTATCCTTTATTCATCCGCAATTTACTTTGTTTTCGGTTATCGTAACAAACAATTGTGTCACCCTCTCTTCTACGGTTTGGGATACATTTTTCCTTTTTTCAAACTAGTTTCTATCCCAAGAGTCTACTTTACACTGCTATTTAAGCTATAGCTAGCTCTGGGATAAAAAAAATAATTCATGCATTTCTTAAAAACTGAACACACAACAGGCTAGGCAGACAACAATTAGACTACTAGCTAATTCCGTCAGTCAATATTTTATCCAAAAATACCAATTTTCCTCCGTCGAGCAAAAAGACAACTTCAATATCTATAAGTTGTTACGACACCATTTACGACACCATTTTTTCTTAAGGATTGTAAAGTTTTCTTGAAGATTGTAAACGACGCACTGCAGTAGGTTGATTGCATAAACAATAAAGAGCTGAATAAATATCAGATACACTTTTAAGATTTCCCTAACATTGTGTAAAAGATGGCACTCAATGACTTTTGCACCAACCTATTATTTCTGAGTAGAGGAGTTCTGGAATTTCACTCCCACCAATCGTCTTATAAACGTCATTATTGTCCGCTGTCATCTTAACTATATTCTATATTCCCCTTACGAAGCTATGCATTTCATGAAAAAATGTTACCACTGCTGTAAACATTGTTGAAATTCATTTTCCGGAATGCCTTTTAGTAATGGATTTTCATTGCTTGTTTGATTCCGAGTTTGGATTAAAACACCATATTCTATCACTCTAATGAACCTGTCAAACATCTCTGCATTGTTCAAAAGTCAAAAACGGTAAATATTATTAGAAGAAAAAAAACAAAAACAAGTGAGGCACATTCCTTGAGGAATTTTCCCGTCAGAACCTGCCGCATAATTTCTCTGTTCATATTCAATTCTGCTATCAACCGCGCCCTTAATCATAAAGGTGACCGCACCTAGGTTCGCATTCTGCCCACATTGGCCCCTGTTCTTTGCGTTTCGAGCTGACCACTTCTTGTATTATAGTGCGCCTCTTTTCGCTCTTCTTTGAAGCGCGTACGCCACTCAAAAAGATTCGGCGCTACAATCGATGTCAGTTTCGGCTGCCTACATGTAAACTTGTGGTCGATCAAACTGCGTCGAGGATGTGAATGTGTGGAAAAAAAGCATAAAATTTATACCTAACTGTGAGGAAGGAAAAAGAAAAAAGTCTCTCACGTTCTGAGAGGAATGTAGAATGCACGTTTGGGGAAAGCCCAGAGGCCTCACACTCCCTCACAAAATCCGGAGTTAAAACAAATATAATTTTACGTTTGAGAGATTAAGTCTTGTCTTCTCATCAATCAATACAACAAAAAACTTCTTCTTCTTCTTTGTAACGTGGCCCTTCGGGACGTGGGTTATTCTGGCTCTCCACAATTTCCCCTAGCTCTTAGTATGTTTCTTTTTTTTTTTGCGATCTCTCCAAATTCTTGTTCTACCAACCATTTAAAGAAGCTCTTTAGGTAGGTTAATCGCTGTTTTCCTCAGTCCTTCTTGCCTTCAACATGTCCTGTAAGTGTTAAATTTTCCAAGCCTTCTTTTTTCATTATGTATCCTAGAAATTTAAACGGTCGCTTTCTGATGGTAAGTATAAGTTTTCTTTTTGTTTCCATTTTCCTTAAAACTTCGTCATTGCTCACATGTTCAGTCCATGGTATTCTCAACATCCTTCTGTAGAACCACATCTCTGTTGCCTTAAGTCACTTCTTCATCAGTAAGATTTTTATAAATGAGGATCGATATTAAATGACAGTTTTCCTGTTTCTCAATATTTTGCTTAGCTTTGAGAAGTCGCCTTACACTTTTGGGCTTGCATTTTTCATCATCTGTTAGAACACTTCCTGAATAAATATTTCTGTTGTACTTGCTTAATTTTGATATCTCCAATTTGTAATTCGAATGTTACGTTGCTCGTTTTTGTTGCTAACTATACATTCTGTCTTCTTGCATCCTGTCATCTCGTTTCCCTTATCTCTTTCTTTTCTGCATATGCTATCATCATTGTGCCATCTGCATATCTAAGATTGTGGCTGCCAATAATAAATCCTGGTAGGATTTCTAATTCTTCCATAATCTCCTCACTGTAATGGTTGAATGAGTCCGGCGAGAAGACACACCCTTGTCTTAAACTTCTGTCTATTTTGGAATATTTACTGAATTCATTTTCTATCCGTATGCAAGCAGACAGTTCCAAGTATAAATTTGGATTATTTTAATATCCTTCCAAAATATATCAAGCTCCAAATAGTTCTTTGTGACACAAACACTTTTGCATAATCTATAAAACATAGGAATGCATCCATTTGCATTTGTTTTGCTTTTCTTATATCATTTGAGCATAAATATTGCATTCCTTGTTCCAGTGCCGTTATTAAAACTGCACTGTTATTGTCCTATTTCCAGCTCTATTGGTCAGAATTCAGAGGATGATAACATAAATTCGAAAAAGTAGTAGTAAGATCTTAGTTAAAAGTATACATAAGCAATTTACATAGAAGTCGAAATATTTTATTTATCCTGTATATAACTGTTCTTTTGTTTTTCATTTTAAGAAGACTGGTGTGCAATGTAAAAGATCAAATTTGCCCGCCAATATTACTTTAAGTTGTTTCTCTGCAGTTATTTAAGATAGAAACAAATCCAGATTCATGTCGACTGCAATGGAGAATAAGAAAAGAACATAAATCAACTTAAATTTTATAAAGCTTTGATGTTTTATATTTTGGTGTAAGAAAGGAAAAAATGGCAATTTCTACTGATTTTATATCCAGAGTTCTCACGTGATTAGCCAAATGTCTGCGAAAGGTTTTCATCTGAAGTTCTTGTCATGAGTTACCTTGCGACAAAATAGACTACTGTCTGCAAATTCAATTTCTTAATCTGGAACCCCAGAAAATAAGAAACTATTCAAATATCCATTACAGTTTTAGAAAATGGAACTCCACCTTTGGGCTGATGCTGTTGTTCCCACAACGTTTCGTTTGATCAAATCTAGTGTTCTTCATTTGCATAATTCATATGGAGAGTGAGGAGGCTGTCTTTTGCGATACAAAATGTCGATAGAAACTAGACATTAATATGACTACAGGTCGAAGCGTTGCTTTAAAATCAACAACACAAAGGAGTTGAATTTTCTAAACAAAACTTGGAAAGTTAATTAATCTTCACGGTATTGAAGGAAATAAATTTAAAAGCGATTCTTATGTTGGAAATACTAGGCTTTTATCAGTTATATAGCGGCCATTTTGAATACTTAAACTAAGGCGATATAATTGACATAATTTTAGGGCTGGTTCATGGAAAAGTCTTTAAAAAGCTTTCAGAAAAAGAATGGTTTGTTCTGCTTAGAAGAGCTCTTTATGATATATCCGTTCTTGTTTATTTTATTTTATTTGTTAGTGTGTGTGTGTGTGTGTGTGTGTGTGTGTGTGTGTGTGTGTGTGTGTGTGTGTGCGCGTGTGCTGAAAGAAGTCTTCCATTCCACCAGGGGCGTGAGGTTTCAAACCACGTTTGGTGGCCTCGTTAATCAAGCGAAGATAACTCGTCCATCAAGAGGAAGTAAGAAGGCAGAACTTCAAAGTGATTTGTTATTTTTATTTATTTATTTAAAAAAAAAAAACGGATTTAAGAAAGAAACAAAAAAATAGAGGAAAAACATTCCTCCATACACAGGAGAGCGTGCCTAAACAAATTACCAATGAAATTGCGAAGTTTAAAAAAAAATCAGAGTAAAAAATAGTAAATTGTTCTTTATGGGTAAAGAGCTGGAATAAAAGGTTATTTTAGTTTAGGGAAGGACCAACAAAGAAACACATGAAAACTGAGGTGGTACGAGTGTGTTAAACAAAAAAATGTTCTGCGGAGCTGAGGAAGAAGGCAAATGACGGCCGATTTGTCAGACGCCCCAAATCGATATTTTCAGATCAATAACGACGACGAGAGATATTAGGAATGGAAGAGAAAGAGAATGGGTGACAATACAATGAGAGGCCAAAAAAGTGTTAAAACAGACGAAGCAAGAATGAAATTAGTAGGAAGAGAGAAAGAGAATAACAAAAACTATATTGTCAAAGTATATAAAAAGATGAAAGACTTAAAAATAGACAGTAAAAGAGGAAAACGAAACGAGTAAGAAAAACGAAGAAAGATGAAGAGAAAAAAAAAAAGGAACAGATTAATACAAAAAAGAGATACGTAGAGAGATTAGTAGTGACAAGAATGAAAAATTAAGATGATTGTCAGATATTTGAGTGGATACCTCGAAATGAGTAATTACGAAACAAGTAGGCAGGTTATATATATATATATATATATATATATATATATATATATATTAAATAAAAACAAAAAACGTTGGACAACTTATCCAGATGCGGACACTTATCCAGATGCAGTCACGAATAAAACTGAGCATACTGAAAGAAAGAGAATAAAAAGGTCTAAATACATACTTGCCTACTTAGTAAAGTGCTCGAAGACCAGATTGCCTAGACCGAGCAAAAACGATTACCAACTTTAAATCCTATGAAAAGATGGTTCTTGTCGCAATTCGAAATTCACGAACCATCCTTTTATATATATCTCCAACGAATTAAATAATATTTATGTTGGTCACACCACAAACTCGCTTTCACGACGCTTGACACTACATTTTAATGAAAACTCTAACATTTTTAGGCATTTAAAACAACATGCCTGTCCGCACACACAATTCCGTAAAATACTTGTCGAAACTATACTTCGACATGAAAACAATAGACAAAAACTAAAAATACTTGAAGCATTATACATCAAACAGTTAAAACCCAACCTAAACAAAATCCACTATGGAATCTCTACAAATATTCTTAAATGTCTATAATTTCTATAATTGGTTTATACCAACGGCTTTCCTTATTTCATTCTCCAATTCACTCTCGTGTAGTCATGTGTGACGTCATGAGATGCGGTGCGATTTTCGCTTCTAGCGTCTTATATGCGCGTGTTCATCGTTGCTTAGTGATCCACTATGTAAACTAAACAATGACAGACTATCATCACTGTCGTGTCCGTATATTGTTTGATATGTTTGTAATTACATCTTTGATAATGGCTTGAGTAAGCCGAAAGCTTAGATTATATTAAAAAAATAATGGATAAATATTGTGAATTTCTTTTTTCGGTTAATGATAATGTTATCAAACTTATCAGAAGATACGAAAAAATTTTACATAAAATAAATAGACAACACTTGTCTATATTATTTAGTGAAACGTGTATAAATATATATATATGTATACTTAATTTATTTATTTGTTTAAACGTTATTTTAAATGGGTACTCATAGTTGAGTAGATGATTTGTTTTTATTATTAAACATCTACCGGCTTGAATATTCGAATATGGAATATTTATTGTTAGAAAAATATGCACCCTCTGGCAAGATTCGAACCTGCGTCCTCTAGAGGACGTGCATTGACCACTCGGTCACGTAGTAACTTCTGAAAAAAGGGCGAATATTGCTTTTGAACGCATAATTCTCCCGATTCTCGAAATACACTTATCTGTTCTGGTTTGTATCCTAACGTGTGCAAAGACATTTTCTTTAGCAAAATGGATTAAATCTGCCATATTTTTTTATTTATTTGTTCAAACGTTATTTTTAACGGCAACTCATATTTTAGTAGACGCTCTGTTTTTATTATTAAACATTATATTTATTTATTTAGATCTACCGACCTGAATATCCGAGAGATTTTATTATAAAATTTGCGTCCTACGACAGGATACGAAAAGTACTTTTAATGGATACTCTTCGAACCCTGCCAGAGCCGGAAGGGAGTTCTACAAGCAAGAAGTACGAGAAAAGAAACAGCATGGAACTTACGGTTACATCTCCTCACCTTAACTGAAAATTGATGAGATCTAAAACGCCAGTCTATTACTTCGCATAAATCCAAAGAGTCTAGGGATTATAGCGAAGAGATCATCAGAACAATTATTCTGAAAGTATTTGGACAAAAGGCACAGGGAGGCAGCTTTACGTCGGCAGAAAAGAGACTAGTGATATATATATATATATATATATATATATATATATATATATATATATATATATATATATCGATGCTCTCGAAATAATTCGATTGGGCTCTCGGAGAGGAAGGGGTGATTTATAAACAGTGGCTACTGTTGCTAATGCAATGCTCTTCTATTTCGAATCGAGTTCTCCTAGCTACTAACATATTTCGCATAGTAAAAACTATATCTTGAGGGTAAAATCTCTGATTGATGCTAAATTGTTTGGGTTTCCATCCCGTCTTGAAGCAATCGGATGC
>CAHIKZ030001413.1:315000-370000 GCA_903632075.3 Acanthosepion pharaonis
TTCGCTTATCTCAGCAACGTCTTTCGCAACACATATGATGGCATTAATTGGAGAGAGACCATCGTATAAGTAGGCATCTATTTTTAGAGTCACCATGAAAACAAATTTAGCATTGGTTGTTGAAGAAAAAGAAACTGTATCCAAGGAGACAGACAAATAGATTTCTTTTTTATTTATATAAAAAAAATAGAATTGTAAAACGTTGCTACATTCCTTTTCAAAAGTAATTTAGATGCCTCGAAGAGAATGATCCAGGAGTTGGACCCCCACAAATAACCAGGGTCAGTGCAAGGGTCTTGTGTACCTCGAATCTGGGATACAAGGACCACACTCTACTAGATCTCAATTTTCATAAGGTAGTATTCATGTATAATACATATTTTATTGTAACCTAATTATGTACAATAATTGATCATATGCAATATAAGTGAACAATCTAACTAGAAAAATTGAAAATAAATATAATGTATGTAAAAATACAAATTAGAGACATGTCGTAAAATATCAATCCAATGTAATGAATAAAATACAAATTAGAGACATGTCGCAAAATATCAATCCAATGTAATGAATAAAATACAAATTAGAGACATGTCGTAAAATATCAATCCAATGTAATGAATAAAATACAAATTAGTGACATATCGTAAAATATCAATCCAATGTAATGAATAAAATACAAATTAGAGACATGTCGTAAAACATCAATCCAATGTAATGAATAAAATATAAATTAGAGACATGTCGTAAAACATAAATCCAATGTAATGAATAAAGTACAAATTAGAGACATGTCGTAAAACATCAATCCAATGTAATGAATAAAATACAAATTAGAGACATGTCGTAAAATATCAATCCAATGTAATGAATAAAATATAAATTACAGACATGTCGTAAAATATCAATCCAATGTAATGAATAAAATACAAATTAGAGACATGTCGTAAAATATCAATCCATCTTAAATGAATCAAAAATGTTTTGCGTTAATTTTTAAACATCAGCTTGAGATTTTTTAAACTTCTTATAAAGTTGAATAATTTTAACACATGGATAAGAAAATAGTAAATTTCATGGATTTGGACGAAAAGAAAAAAAAAACTCAGAAATTCCGTGAAAAAGATTTCATCCTTTAATAGTCAGTTGTGTTCAGTTTAATTTGTAACATATAAATGTAGGTAGAAAAATGCAAATGTTGATAAGATATCAAGGGTCACAAAGCATTGTCCGTGGCTCACAATTAAGCTTGGGCTCACTATAAATATATACGAACTATTTCAATAATGTGAAATGTAACCGTGTAATCACTAGTCGGATTGAACACGCACCTCAGAATTTATATAGTGACACAGCAAATACTTAATGTTTATACGGAAGTTAGCCAATGACAGAATGTTCAGATTACATCAAACGAAGGATCAGATTAAATGTTTATCTAAATTTCTGAGATGCGGTATTATAATTATTTACACTATTTACATCGTTCCTGCTTTTGTCATCATCTTTACTGTCACATTCACCACGTTTCGGCCGTTGTACGCTCTGGCTTTTCTCCAGGATTTGTCTATATTTCTGAGATTAGGTATTGTAACTATTTACACTACTTACATCGTTCGGGCTGTTGTCCTCATCTTTACTGTCACACTCACAACGTTTCGGCTGTTGTACGCCCTGGCCTTCTTCGGGTGATATACGTTTCGAAGCGAACCCTTTATTTAGTCCACGAAAACTGGAAAATACGAAAACTTAAGGAAATCAGCGCATATACTAGGCAAGAAAAATTTCCTGAGACGGCCAAGCATAGACATGAATGCTGTATGGGAATCATTAATACAGGGAGACATAGATAAGCAACAATAACAAAAATTGCAATATGAGCTCTGGTAAAAAATTCATTACTGAGACATTAGGTGTATAAGTCCTCATAATTCATTCACACATGGCACAATGGATAAAAAAAAAATCCAAAAAGTGATTTGACCCAGAGTTGTGAGTTTAATACCTGACCACAGCAGAGGGAACAAAAATTTGGAGAAATTAAGAGACAGCAAAGAAACAGGAGGAGAAAATGTGGAACAAGAAAAATAAAAAGACATTAAAGGCAATAAAAAATGGGAGATTCCAAAGTATATAAACTAAAGAAGGTCGGAATGTACAACGGCCGAAACGTGAACATGGCAATAAAGATGAGGACAACAGTCCGGAAGATGTAAATATTCTAAATGTTGATCATTTAAAACTACTGGAATTATACGTTAAACTATTCCCCCAATTAAATTAATATCTTCAAGACTTGAGATGGAAAGTAATAATAAATGTGCCCAAGACAGGAATCGAACCTGTATTCCCTTTTTAATCTGTGAAACCATCTAAACAAAACAACACTTCGTTATCCTTTATTCAGAAATGTCTAGTATCCCAGATTAAAAAAGTTCTCTTTGCTTTCGAAACATGTCTAGAAGGAAAGCCTTTTTCAAAAGGATCATGATGGTAGAATGCATATAATGAGGCCCAATAAGATCGTAGAATTCTAAACTTCTCACACTTTGTGAATGATAATCTTTGTACAAGAAAGTAAAAGTAGTTTACAGGGCCATGAATGAAAATCGTCGTGGAAATATTAGCGATTAAAAATGGAGTATCATGATTTTTACCAGAAAATTTTGCAAATACTGATCTAAAATTGATTTGAACCGCTTTCTATTTCAATCTGAAGAAAAAAAATTGTTAGTGCGCAGCTATTAATACAAATATTATGTACGTATTATGTATAAGTCTATATTTCTGAGATGAGATATTATGTACAGTATTTACATTATTCGGACTATTGTCCTCATCTTTGTCGCCATATTTATTACAATGTTTGAATCGTTGTACGCTTCGGCCTTCTTCACCACCTTCCAACCACCTGACGATTCAGAGTTTTATGCTACTAATTCAATCATTAATACCACCTGATGCATTAGTAGCATGAATCTCTAAGTCGTATTGGGGACGTGGGGCCCTATTTATTTTTGCTATGTATTTAAAATTATTATTTTTACCAATATATACTTAATAGTTCGGTTATTTGGCATTGAGCACTGTTTTTCTTACACCAAAGAATATATGTATGTATTTGTATGCGAACACTTACACGTACATTTATTCATTTGATTATATTCATATATATATATATATATATATATATATATATATATATATGAATAAAAATGACAATAATATAATATATATATATATAATAAAATTACAATAATATAATATATATATATATATATATATATATATATATATATATATATATATGAATAAAAATGACAATAATTGCTGACGCGTTTCGTCCAATGTGGACTTTATCAAAGCAAAATACGAAATGAATTTAATTGAAACAAGGTAACTAATAAAAAAAAACAGAATGATCCTAGCAACTGGAATGTAGAGAAACGCTATTTTCATATTGTTAACTGAAAATAACGTCAGTATTTGTCACGTGTAGAGAATATTGTCATTATATCTGTGTTGATGTTTTCCTATTGTCATTTTTATTTATAAATATTGTCTTCTCTACTGGTTAACTTGGAGACATTTTCATACATATATATATATTTTATATATATTTATAATATTTAGGTTTGATGAATTGGATCGTATTTACGATTCCAATGGAAAAAATTATTAACATAGAATATTAGTGTTTAAGCCTTTTTTATATATATATATATATATATATATATATATATATATATATATATGGGCGCATCGTCCACCTTTGGAATGCCTGAAAACCATACCACGGATTGACCCAAACATTGTGAGTGAATTGGGTAGACGGAACCCTTGGGTGCCGTCGATAGGTGTCTTATCACGAACTCACAAGTCATCGTGACCGAGGGTTTGAGTTGATCACGCTAGATAACACCCTCCCTCCCAGAAACTAACACAAGGGTCCCTGGGCGAGCGTCTGCAATAAGGATTGGCTAGCTACCCTAATAGACGGGTATCCTCGAATACCAGCTATCATTTATATATATATATATATATATATATATGTGTGTGTGTGTGTGTGTGTGTGTGTGTATATATATATATATATATATATATATATATATATGTTTCATTATATGTATCTGTATATACATATATATGCATGCGAATAAATAAATATATATATATATATATATATATATATATATATATGCTGTAACACCAAATCGTGTAACAGCATGGGATAATTGTCCATTCCACAAAATGTTTACTACCTTAAAAAACACTAAACTAATTAAATTTTTCAAGGTTTTCACATATAACGTTTAACCATCTTGACACCATTTGTCGTAAGAATTACTAAAACCCTTTGACTTATTCAGCTAGAAAGAAAACAGTTTAAAATAATTTTGTGTCAGCGCCACTATGTCTTCCCAATTGAGCAATGGTGAGGCGAAAAAGTTCATTCAAGCCTTGGGTTATGGCACCAGCATTCATATTCTGGCTTCCATCTTTATTCAAGAGCCATCAAGAGAATGGCGAATAAGTTTAAAAAAGAAGGAAGAGAAGAGAGGAAAACTGGACCAGGTGGTCACAAAAGGAAGAGGGATCATCATTTCAATTTAGAGTTAAATACATTCTTATTATTCAAAGTAGACTCTAATAGTTTTATAAAAACATCGGAGTATTCCAGCAAGGTGCCTTTAATAATTTCTAAGATACAACGACTCAAAGCTTAATCTAACAATTGGACAATTACACGATTTTGACAATTTTGGTGTTACACTTGATCTCTCTCTCTCTCTCTCTCTCTCTCTCTCTATATATATATATATATATATATATATATATATATATATATATATAGTTTAAAAAATTAAAAATTAAAATACGCGACCACAGTTTCGACCTGGCGGTCTCGTCGAGCAATACTTTTAAAATAGCCACTTTAACGCTTTATTTAAAAAAAACACACACACAAAGAACGCTACAAGACAGGATATTAGGTGTAATGGGACGGAAAGTAGAACAGGAGGTGAAGGAAAAAATGGAAAGGGAACCTTTATTTATATATATATATATATATATATATATATATAAAAGTGAAATAGAAGTGAACACTTAGAGGCGACAGTCTGTTTCATGCTATATGCAATCGTCAGGCCACGTACGTGTCGCCTCTAAGTGTTCACTTATGTTCACTTTTATATTTACACACGCTCTATCTCCGATATTGAGCACTTTATCCCATAAATATAGTACACCTTAAGACTATATTTCTTCAAAATATATATATATATATATATATATATATATATATATATATATATATATATATATATTGTAACATTTCACAGTTCACACAGATACTACAGTATGATCCTATCATCTTGGGCAGAAGCTGAAGAGCGACTCTTCGATTCTTGACAGAACGAATTTCTTTCATGAAGATCATGTCTGTCCACGAATCCCTGTCCCTTGAAGCTCTAAGCAATTTTTGACCCGTCACCATCTTTCCGTGTTCATATTGTGTCATCCATTTACACAATCTCAATAAGTATGTTACTCGCTGATTCCCTCTGACCCTTTCGCCTTCAATGTTCAATGAATGTCAAATTCTCCAAACCCACTTTCCTCGTTATGTTTCTCATAATTTTCAACTGTCTCTTTCTTCTACCATCTTCCTTAAAACGTCTTCGTTGCTCACGTGTTTGGTCCATGGTATTCTCAGCATTCTTCTGTAGAACATCTCTGATGCTTCAAGTTTCCTCTTCATCTGTGAGGAAATTGTCCAACATTCACTGCCATATAAGAAGATTGATTTGACATCTTTCTTCTTTCTATGTGCCATGTCCTTTCAGGACGTAGGCGATCATGGCTCTCCACCTCTTCCTCTATCCCTTGCAGCTCTCAACAAGTTCATTCCCTCTGTTTCCTCTCCCAGACCACGTTCTGTTATCCACTTGCTTAAGTCCACCATGTATGTTACGCTTTTCTTTCCATTGTCCCTCTTTCCCTCTATTCAACCTGTGAGTATCAAATTCTCCAGACCCTACTTCCTCATTATGTGTCACAGAAACTTCAGTTGCCTGTTCCTGATATTAAATATAAGCCTCCTCCTTGTTTGCAATCTCTTTAAGATCTCATCATTGCTCACACACTCCGTTCATGATATACTTTAATAACTCTTATTCTTGTTTTCAATAAAATTTCCTGTTTAATATTGTGCTTAGTTTCTGGAAGACATCTTTCTCTATTCTCATGCGCTTTGGGATTTCTCTGTAACATTTTAGATAGACATTTATTCTAATCAGAAGTGCAGTGACTTTTACCTTTTAAAAAAAATAGTCGGCTCGTTCTTACCAATACCACGTGATAGAAAATAAACGGTGTAGAACGATTGTATTGCGCCAATTTTCAAGTAATAAGAGACCTGTCTCCCTTGCTCTTCTTGCATTTCAGATTGGCTTGAACACTGATTTCTGGCACTCTCCTCAACTCTCTCAACTAAGAGGTCGGCGTCTGTACACAATCGCGCATTCCAAAGTAATTCAGAGCCGCAGTGACATAGACCCGACTTGATTCTGAAATATGCGTGTATGCAATCCGCATGTCAATTTCTACCAACATTGGCCATTGAAGTCTTGTCCCACGAGGTGAAGGATTTTGGTTATGGCCGAAACAGGATACTTGATGAGCTTTCGCCGCGGATTAATACCTGACTGACAGGAATTGTTAGTAGAATCGAATTACTACTCCCTTAGGGAAAAGGCACAAGAGAAAGTTTTTAGAAACACCTTGACGTTCTTAGTGTTTGTGCCTGATTGTTAGGAGGTCTAAATGGATATTATTATTAGCAAATAATGATACATAAGTATGTATTTTTTATCAGTTTACACAAACACGCGCACACACACACGAACGCATACTTACGCATACTTACGCATACTAGCTGTTTGTGTAAGCTGTGATTTTTTTTTAGCTGTTTGTGTAAGCTGTGATTTCACGATAAGTTTTTTTAAACAAGTATCTAAAACCAGCATCCCATTGGTTTGGTTTGGTTTGGTTTGGTTTGGTTTGGTTTACGGCATATCAAACTCAATGGGTTATTTAATGCCAGCAAGATTTTATTGCTGGTAACTTTGGTAATTTTTTTTTCAAAAATGTATTGCTGGTATTAAAACCTATTTTACATAGTATTTTGACCTCAATTTTTTTTTTTGGGGGGGAGCTATTTGCCCATAGCTGGGACCCTAACGGTTACTACCACCCCGAGTCAGGGTGGACCTGGAAACACCAGCAATCAAAAGGCGGCTCTACGCTTCTCAAAACCTCTTGATCAAAGGCCTTGCTGTTAGAAGTAGTTTATCATCTTTCCCCGGGACGGAAGCCTACCATAATATACCATACTATATATATAGTTGTATATTAGTATCACCTACATTTTTAAATCTCTGTGTATGTGTGTGTGCGCGTTCCCGGTTTGTTCTGTTAGTGTCCTGTCGTTTTGAATATTTCGAAAACCGGTTGCGCGTCCTTAGTTTAAAAACCAATAGAGGGTCTATTACTGCGCATCAGTAAACACTCTTCTTGTGGAATTCGTCGGCCAGCAGTGTGATTCTACTGAGTGATCTTGGACACTGTGTGACCGCCACGTTGACACTGACGCAATGCGTAGATTCAACTCAGTTTGTCAGGGTGATTTTTGACAAATTAACGCATCGTCCATCATATGAAACGGATTAAAGAGCCATTGCAAGGTACGCTTTTTTTTTTATTCATTTATATGCCTGAATACTTTATGGAGATATATGTCACACCCACACGCGCACACACATACACATACACACACAAATATATATATATATATATATATATATACAGGGAGAGAGAAAAAGAGGGAGCGAGGGACAAAGTAAATGTATGTCGATATCAGAATCAAAACTATGTTATTGGTGACTGTCAGGTTCACGCTCAAATGCGATCTTCAGAATAAGAATTCTTAGTCTGAAAATCAACTTAAACGGTGAAACTGACAGTCACGATGCAATGTTTATTCCGTGTTTACGGATACTGTCTGTATCCGTAAACACTCTATCACCGATAATGAGCACTGTTCTCTTATAAATATAACAATTTTAAACACACACACACACACACACATATATATATATATATATATATATATATATATATATATATATATATATATATATATATATATATATACAGAGAGAAGATGATATAAATTTTGATTTAATTTCAATGTATTTCACTAGCTGTCATCTGTACTTCCCCCACCTATCCCTACTCATTGGGCTAACACCTAGCTTTTCCTTTTTCTTTTCTCCACACCACCTCCCTCTTCAATAATGGAAAATTTTTCTAGGTCAAGTAATTTAAACATTTACTTTCATTTCTCTCGTGATTTAATTTTAAATAAATTGTCTGGATAAATTTACACCATTTTGTAATTTTGGTCTGATGAGGCAGACATTAAAAGAATTATCTAGCGAAATGTGTTAATTTTTTTTTCCTTTTCCTTCTTGATGTATACAATATTGCTCTGTATATAAATACACTGAGCTCTCTTCAAGGATCTATCTTTTTGATATTTTATATTAAAAAGACTTACTTGGATTATCCTGACCACTTACGGATTTGATATTATCTATCTATCTAACTCTCTATCTATCTATCTATCTATCTATCTATCTATCTATCTATCTCTCTCTCTCTCTCTCTCTCTCTCTCTATATATATATATATATATATATATATATATATATATATAAACATATCGATATATATCTAAAGAAGTAGGACGGATTTTATTACAACGTTTAAGTAAGTCACTCCTCCTATCCCAATATAAAGTACACTCGAGAGAGATATGAAATTAATCCCTCCCTATACTCTACCATTTCTCTTTAACTATCCCTCTCACACCCCCTGTTAAATTACAAAAACTTACACTACCCATCAATTTTAATGTCATTTTTCGTTTCATTTCGTTGTTGGAAGTGCTATCTGATGATCCGGCGTCCTTTTAAAAGGACTCTGGTGAAATAAATTATTATAATGGTACCTTAAAGTGGTCTTTTTTCTTTTATATATATATATATATATATATATGGAGTGAGAGAGATAATCACACACACGCACGCACATATATATGTATACACAATTTCAGCTTTTTATAATGACCGATAGACTTTACAAACTGTTCCCTCGGCTATAGTATTGTTGATGGTAGGGAAAACGATTAAGCCAATGCATTCAAGAAGAAAGGTATTGTAAAGAGTTAAAAGCTAATTCAAGCATTACTGACAGTTTGCGTTCCTCCATATTAAAAACTGATTCCTATGACAGCTACATGTATCTAATGGGTAGCCATTTTAAAAGAGGACTATGTATAGGAAAGAAGACGGTAAATCCATAAACATTTTCTCCTGGGATTCGAAATACTTTTTTTATTTCGAGGTAGAAAAAAAAAGGAAAATTAATTCTGAGAGTTCATTTAAAGATTAGAACAGGCAATACCTTTTGACCGGCCTTAGTAGATTTTCTCCATTGGTCATAGCTCCATCTATACTGAATCACACGCCACTGAAATTCAGACTAACTTAATTTGCTAATTAGCCGACCAGATGGTGTATGTTATTTATTTTAATTCTGAATATTTGTCAATAGATTTATGTATTTATAATACATTGTGCCTACATTTACACGAAGAATTATATATTTGGTACCTACACTTTATGAATGTAAGCATAGTACTAGATTGGCAGGTAGGTCTTATCATTTTACAGTTGATATTGTTAGATGTAATCGTAACTGAGTTCGCCATAAAAAGTGTTTGGAACAAGTGAAATAATATAAGCGTAAAACTCTGAAATGTTTCATATTGGTGATAAATGTCCGACACTTTAAAGATATTCACGGAATTTATGGCAAAAGTAATTAACGCACTGTGTTCACATTTTAGTTTAAGGTTCTTCTGCTTATTTAGCACTAACACATTTGGAGAAGGCATGAAAACTTTATTCTCTATGCTTAGACAAACATGGCGACGCAAGTTTTCATCGCCAAACTCAAAGATGAAATGTCTTGTCGCTGTCATGTCACAATGATTGATTGAGAAGAGTAGGTAGTTGGTAATTCATTTTTATATACAGTGTAACCCGGATATAAGAGAGTTGTCGGGACCGGAGAAGAAGTCTCTTATATCCGGGTTTAGTCTATTTTGTTTAGGTAACACAGGCTCTAATTTGGGACCAGAGAAAATCTCTCTTATATCCGGGTTTATCTTATATCCGGGTCTCTTATATCCGGGTTACACTGTAACTACTTTGCTTTAGAATTTCATCTGCTGTCTGTATTTCGGTCCGGCTGCTGGGGGTGGGGTTTTATCGCGTCAACAAATCTAGATGGATTGTCAAAAAAGGGTGAGGAGGCTTCATTTAGCCATTACTACACCAACTGCTTTTGAATTCAGCTTTTTTTCTTCTTTTGTTGCCAAACAAAGTTAGAGTGTTCAGTCATCTCTGTTATTTAACCCATATCTGGAGATGGGGAAGAGGTGGATAAATTCCATTCCCAAAGGGATTTGTAAGGAGATAAACGGGATTCGAAATCAGCCCGAACATCTCTCTTTCGGAGCTGCTAACCGTCACAGTACCAGTACGTACATAATATTCGTACGTTCTTGAAAAATGATGTTTTCGGTTACAAAATCCCAAGTCGATTTTTTTGTACAGAAAATAAAAGTGTTCTACATTTTTTTCAATTCATTCGTTCATTTATTCAGTTGGACCATTTTGCGCCGCTGTGGCCACCGCTCCCCCTATTTCTGTTGCAACTGTCGTTCATGGTGTCATTCAAGGCTTACCGGTTCATTTTACACCCCGTCTCTCCTCTGGGAAGTTCTTCTACCAGCTTGTAAAACCATTGACCACTTGGCACAGGCAGGTTGGTGGGAGGCGTTCCCCTTCACTGGTCGGGCCGTGAAACGCTTCCGACTATCCTCACAGAGTTTAGCCGGCAGGTCAATGCCATTGAGCGGGTTGTAACCGTCGCAGTGACCACGCTACTTCTTCAAGCCATGTATTAGAGTTGGATGTAGGCCGTGGACCAGTACAGCCTCGTATCCCAATTCAGCTGAGTAAAACAGGGTCAATCGTTTCGTTGCAAAGTTACTACCAAAGATGACACACACATTTTTTCAATGCGCCGCTCAAAACAGTTCACTGTAGCGTTGCACAATAATCGTTTGTTCATATTGAATGCAGTCCATTGAGATATTAAATGTTTTCCTGGTTCGCACTACGATTCTCTTTGTTTTAGATTCTCGATATAAATCATTCCCTGATTGTCGAAAATATCTTCGGTTAGAAACAAGAAAAGAAAAATAATCATTTAAACGCTGGCGGGCGTTTGTTTTGGATACGTTTATATAGAACCCTTCCTCCTAATTGTTGAATTTTTTATGGCTTGTAATTTCTAAAGAATTTATGGATATTTATTTTTAAACCGACATATTTTAAATAACGTTTGAAGTAATCAAATAAGGCAACTGTAAAAAAATATCATGGACTTATCTGTTTTGAATTTCTTCAGGGAAATTCCCGATGACTTTGTTCTGCTCCTATCTTTAAACGTTCCTCATTTAGTTTTCCTTTTGTGATATTTTCCCAAGTATTTTTGCATTCAAAATCTTCCCATAAAATACTTTGCAAAAAATATCTGTCACGTGATTGCAGTTTTAACATAAGTTTCACTGATTCATTGTCTAACTACTGTGAAAGGTTTTGCCGTATGAATCATGAAGTGTAAAAAGGGACAACTGTCCATTTTAAATTTGGCCATGTTTTTTTTTCTTAAGTATATTACTTGACCACAGAATTGTTATCAGATTTGATAAAACCCAATCAGTGCGTCATCTGAGCGTCTCACTGTGGAATATTAAGAAACAAATCGATGAGATCGTTAGTTTTATATAGAATGTTCCATCCCCAGTTTACCAGATTAAGCTAAGTCAGTGAAAGAATAATTTTGCGAACCTTTCCTGTCACATGCTTGCACCTACTGCAACATTACCATAAACCTCCATGATTCATTATCAATGATATCGTTACATTTTGTTCTTGATGAATCATGAAATATAAACAGTACCGAATGATTTTGTTAGCCATGATTTTTATCAAAAAAAAAGTAAAATTATTACTCTCCCTCAGTGATTAAATAAACACAGGCATTACAATTCTGAGTAAATTTATGCCACACTTCTAAGATTTCATTAATATTGGGCAAAATATGGCACTTTATATAGAAAGGTATAAACTGTTTATATAGAAAAGTATAAACTGTTTTGGTTGTCCCTCCTAGGGACAACCAAATCAAATATGGTTTATCTCAACAGAATAAAGGTTGGAAGAATAGACTGATGGATGTTAAGGGTGGGTTTCCATGGATGCTTGGTAATACCATCCCTATTTTAACAGTTTAAGGTAAGACACTGAAAAATATTTGAGTATATATAAAATAAATCTCTCTCTCTCTCTCTCTCTCTCTCTATATATATATATATATATATATATATATATATATATATATATATATATATATATAAAAACCTGAAAACTGAAGGGTTTAAAAAGTCAAAACTTGTTCGTTTTCAATCATTTTCTTTTTTTTTTTTTTTTTTTTCGCAGGTTATAGAGCATTCCTTGGAGATTAAAATGGCTGCGTATGATTTCAAGCAACGAGTAAAACTCATTGAGGTTTTCTATTGCGGTGAAAGTTCACTTATTCAAACTCAGAAAAAATACCGGCTACATTTTAACATGATTCGGAGCCTAATCACCCGGTTTGAAAGAACTGGATCAGTCGGCGAGTAGAGGTCCTAAGTACATTGTGCACACTGACGCAGTCGTGAAAGCTGTATGGCAGGGTTTTCTTGAGGATCCCTGAGGATCCCGTCATCGCTCTGCTCAATTAGGCATCACCAAAAAATCGCTTTATGAAAATGGATTTAAATCGTATACACATTACTATCCCAAGATACTTATGCGTTTGTAAAAGTTATTTTTGTTTTATATCATTCAGTCTTTCAGTTGTATATATGGTGGCGTCTAGGGTGATGCAAAGATTAAGAAGAAAAATGTTGTGAATAGAATTCGATTTTTAACTGGGTGTGGTTCTGTTCCCTTAGGAGGGATTGCCGTAGGAAAAGCGTGAATTCACTTCAGCTTGTATACTTTAAATGGTCAAATATCTTTATAAAAGATCTCGGCACTGGCATGTCACGATATTAGAAAAAAAGAGGCACCGTTTCGAATTTCACTATAGTCGATTTTGTCAGATGACTTCATGATGTAATCGTACTGGGGAGGCGATCTCAACGTGTGAAACCTTTGAAAACTTCCCAAAAACCGTACCACGGGTTGATCCAAAACTTATATGCGAAAATGAGTGGACAGAACTGTTTAGGAAGTCGTCTATGGTTATGCTAGCACGAAGTCACAAGTCATTGTGATCGAGGGTCTAATTGCGCTGGTGTTGTTCAGATTGCTGATCATGATAAATTAGTCGCCCTCTCCCCCAAATTTTAACTAAGTCCCGCTCAGCATAGTCTCAATTGTAGGTGGGCTGTGAGGGCGTTGAACAAACAGAAATGTGCCTGAGTAGGTGTCGGTATCAATCTTAGCAGAAAACGAGTAGACCAGCATTTTTATTGGATGTATTTGAGCAGCAATTTTGCGAAGTGAAAACGCGATATTTTAAAAATGTCGACATGATAAGCGGGAGATGATATTTGAAACATGATGTAAATGATAGCGTAAAAGAAAAAAAAAACTTTGTTAATGGTTTATAAAAGCCGTAATTACCGGAAACCAGGAAAATGACCGAAACAGAAAAAATAAATTTAAAAATCCTTAACAAAGAACTTTTGCTGATTTTTAACCGAGCATATATCCCCTGCGATAGCCATAACGTAATCTATTATTTATTCTGCAACTTATGTCCTAATAGTGGATATATTGGTGAGTCTGGAAACAATTTTTGATTTCGTTTCAATAACCATAAACAAACAATACGTCAAAACAACCCTTATTCCCCCATAGTTAAACACTACAATCAATCAGGACACACATTAGAAAACTGTTTATTAATAGATTCCGATTTTACTTCCACATTCACACGCAGAAAAAAAGAAACATATTGGATTTTAAAATTAAATACACATAAACTAGGGTTGAATAGGGACTTAGGTGTTTTAAATCTTTATAAATATTTCAATAGTTAAGCAATTTTTTTTAGATATAGTAAAAAAATTTTTTAAATATTTATGACAGTTAGATTTAAGTTAGGAATATCCGAACAGTGACGTTCCATATCACGTGACGTCCGCGTCTCGCGAAGGACGCGACTTGCTAACAAACAGTAATTTTAATTTATTTGTAACAAACAGTTATTTCTGATGAAAAATTGAGGACAATTTGAAATATCAAATATATATATAAATAAATAAATACATTCATAAAATAAAACATTATAATTTTTAATGTGAAACTTTTTCTATATATACATATTAAGAAAGTATACGTGGCTTCTCATTATGCTATATATATATATATATATATATATATATATATATATATATATACAGGTTGATTAAAAAGTAACTTCATGATTTATGTATGAGTTAGACAGGAGTCTGGACTTAACAGCCTTTGGCTTTTTTCTTTGGGGTTAGTTAAAGTAGCAAGTCTACTATAGCAAACCAAGTCTTTGGAAGAACTTGAAGGACAATTACAAGAAGTTATGTCTTCCACACTAATTCTTAGTGAAATCAATTAATGCGATTCCTGGGCAGCTCGAGATGCTGGTAGAAAAGTCTGGTACCCATATCAATTTAAAAAAATAAAAACTCATATGCATTTTCTCTCTCTCTCTCTCTCTCTCTCTCTCTCTCTCTCTCTCTCTGCATATATATATATATATAGAGAGAGAAAAAAAAGAAGAGAGAGAGAATATATATATATATATATATATAGAGAGAGAGAGAGAGAAGAATATATATATATATATATATATATAGAGAGAGAGAGAGAGAGAATATATATATATATATATATAGAGAGAGAGAGAAACACAGAGAGAGGGGGGAGAGAGACATGGAAACTGTTAAACTCCTTGTCACCCTTGACAGGAGACAATCACTTAGCCAATTTGGGCGTATCTTGGGAAGCCGATTAGAATTTGTTTTTACAAGAAAGTCAATCGATTTTTGGCAACCAACGAACTATTCCAAGCATCACGTGTCCAATTATCGATTTCCTTCTTCTGTATTTCTATTGATTGCTTAGACAGTCTGAAACACGGGATTCAACAGTTACAAATTATTTTTTTTTTTTGCTATGTCATCTAAAGTTCTGAGATAATGTTTCCACATTGATATTTATCAAGATATCTAAAAGAGAAACAGGGTGAAGTGGTTTCATGCTTTTGCCTAAGATATTAGCTATACCGTTACGGAAATATTCTGACCTAATCTTCTAGATAAAAATTTGACATTTATCAATATCACTCAATTCTTCTTGCCCATGACTGTAACATTCAGCACATCAAAATGAAGTAGACAAGGCTTGTTTATCTGCATATGAACGTCTGATAATGAGTTGCGCAATTATTATGTAACCGTAGCTGTCATTTAAGCCACAAAACATTGGTCAAAATATTTAAGTTCACTGTCTCTCTCTCTCTGTCTCTCTTTCTCTCTTTCGCTTACAAAAAAAACAGAAGAAATGTAATTGAATAAAATCACCCCCAATTTCGAAGATGGCCTTAATGCACCCTCAAAAGCTGCTGTATACCTAGATAAAATAGTTCTCTCTGGTGTTTGTCATCCTGTCCATGGTTGCAGCCTTCAACAAGAACTTATAATGTGAAACTGTTTCTTACCCTCTTTCTCTAATAATCGCCTTATAACGACGCAATTTGCAACAAAGGAAAATTTGCTCGCCTTTTGTTACTCTATCGCTATTTTTTTGACAAATGTTCAGACAAGCAACTATCTTTACTTCCACAATTCCAGACCAGACCAGACCAGACCTTCACAGCTAAAACACGCCATGCCACATACTATGACTCGACTCATTATTCCTTTCGTATTCCATTGGTAAGGAGGAAGTTCCAGTCAGACAGCTTATTCCCCAGAGCTATTACGTTAAATCCTGGGTCAACCGTTATCTATCCAACATATCCTCATAATGTGTACCTCTTATTCCCGCCTTGTAAGCACTCACAGCGACCTCATATAGTAATGCTCTATCTTGAGTGGCTCTTGAGCATTTTATTGGATGAACAATAATATAAGAAAAAGACCGAATAATTAAGAGGATTCAAATTAGGAGGCCTTGGAGATCACATGTTGTGTGTGACATGGTCGTGAATATTCTTCTGTGAAATGAGGGAATAGCATCCTACCGAAACATGAAAGGCCATCCAATCTCATCCTGGGTCTGGCCAACATTTCCAGCACTTCATTGTGAGTAATAGCATTAACCATGTGAAGTGGAACAGCATGACATGACCCTCGTTGCTCACCAGCTCCATGAAAATCACAGACGACGAGAATTTAAACGGGCATCGCTGTGAGATCGGCGCATGGCCACTTATCGTTGCTCCTCTTCATTTGACCAGTTGGTTACTTTCCAGTCAATGTGGTTGGCGGCTATTGCCACGTTCCTAGTCATTTTTTTGTGGCAGACCGAAATCTGCCATATTAATGCTCTCGAAACGTCTTAAAGAGTACAAAGGAAGTGAAAACGCATGCCGTGAAACATTACTGCTTCGATTTACGACTTGCTAGAGATATGTTTATAAATAACAGGCTGACCTTTTACATATAATATGAGATGTGTGTATAATATATGTGTGAATATATCGTGTATCAACTGTGTATATAAACTGTGTGTTCAAGACGTATATATATTTATATTACTGATATCCTCTGACGAGTGGACGTAGTGAATGCTGGAGTGTCCGTGAACCAAACTGTAGTCGGAATGCTGAAGATATCACCAATCACCTAAGTGACAAATTTTATATTTTATTTAATTCTACTTACATTGCTATATGTGGGTACAAGGGTTTCAGTTGACATCTCTGAGATTTTTTAAACAGTGTAATTAATATGAAGTCGCCTAGTCGTACCAAGGAAAACTATACCTCGCTACAAGAGTCAGACTTCTGTCAGTGAAACCACTCGTATTGACGACACGTTTAGCAGTCTGGTCACGAAAGCCATCAGGATAAAGCAAAGCACATTTACCTATTTAAGGAATGTACACAACTCATTGGACTTCTTTAACTCTATAAGCGGCCATCTTCACTTTCGCACCCGAAGCATGAACTTTTAATTTATTTTAATGTTTTGTTTTATTCCAACATTATTTCTTATTAATATAAACGTTAATTTTAGTGGATATACGCGTTTGAGCTGACATCTCAGATTTATTTGTTTTTTTCTTAAACAGTAAAATTAATATCAAGCATCCTAGATATAATGAGTCCAGTTCGTCACCGAGGCTCGTTGGTCCAGTGGTATGACGCTTGCGTTGTATCGTAACAGTCCGGGTTCCATATATATATATATATATATATATATATATATATATATATATATATATATATATATATATATATATATATATGATGTATTAGGGCAGCAGATCATTATTCAAACATATATTGTTAAATAAAACAGACAGGGAAAGTCTATTATGTTTGATCATGATAAAAATAATAGACATTCGTTGTCTGTTATAATTAACAATATATGTTTGATATATATATATATATATATATATATATATATATATATATGTGTGTGTGTGTGTGTGTGAAAAGAAAACCAAAAGCATTCTGAGAATTAACGAACTACTTGCAAAAAACTTAAATATTCTTAAACAGGATGAAATCTGAAAATGACAGCAAAAAAAAAAAAATAAAGAAAAAGACCTAAAAGTAAAGTGCCCAACGCCTACATTACCTAGATAGTACAAAAACGCTTGTGGCCGTTAATTCCTATGAAAGGATGGCCCTCGTCGTAACCTGGATTCTATCCTCTTGGAAATATATATATATATATATATATATATATATATATATATATATGTGTGTGTGTGTGTGTGTGTGTGTGTGTGTGTGTGTGTGTGTAAAATTTCAGATATAACTAGGAAAATATCTTTAAAATGGCGATATGAATAGAGACAAAGGAAAACTTATCTTAGCCGATACATTTCGTTCTCTATCAAGGCAAATCAAGACAAAATAAAATCCTCACATTTGTCTTTATGAAACGCGTCGGCTAAGATAAATTTTCCTTTTGTCACTCTTCAGACACACAAACACACATACATACATATATACATACATACATATATACATATATATATATATATATATATATATATATATATATATATATATATATATGTGTGTGTGTGTGTGTATGTATGTATGTGTGCGTTTCAGATATACATTGTAAGTGTGTGAGCGAATTGGTTCAGACTTCTGATGGGCAATGATGAGACTTACGTGTTCATTAACTCCACATCTGACCACTGATTCGTTCGCAATGCATCCACCACCCCAACCTAAATTTCGGCCCACTCTTAGTCACCGAAGGTCAGAGGTCAGCTGCAGTAGTTAATTCATTTCGGCTTTTATTTCATCGTTGTTTTTCTACGTCTTTACCATCCTATCACCTCCGCCTTTTCGCCCAATGGCATTTCTACTACATTTTCTTTCTCGTTCATTTCTTTCAGGTACAGTTAAGTAGCTGAGTAGATGTTCGTTGGAAAAACCGGACATGGCGAGAAATATCCAAATTTCGCGTTTCTGGCTGGATAAGGACGCTAGCTGGGGAGTAATCGTTAGCGAGTTTGACACTTTTTTTCTATTATCATGGCCTTGAGCCAGACCACGAATCGAAAGGATTCCCTTAGCAATAAAATATCACGAAGAACATCGGCTCAGTCATGTCTGCGATTCTTTCTTATTTCGGCTAACAAAGAATCTCGTTTTCTCGGCGCCATGTTCATTTGAAAGATGGACATTCATTGCATGCGCAAACTGAAATGAAAATAGAGGGCCTCCACACGTAAAGTCTGCATTTTGCTGACATCTTTTGGACAGATAGATTTCGATAAGTTATTTGTTTAACGGCATATCAACTCCTTTATGAGTCATTTAAGGGTTATTTAATGCCAAAATTTAAATTTCTAAATATAGGTTATCTTGCTATCACAATTGAGTACATGGTAGATAATACTCAGCTTTTGTAGATATACATGTTTTTCAACATCTTTCGTTAAATATGACAGACATGGAAATATTTAATTAATTTCTTTTTTATTTCTTTGTATATTTTTTAAATAGAAAGACGTTCACTCGTATTCCAGCAGTGCTCAACTCAGAATAAACATTCCTACTAATACTCAATACAACACAAAAATATAATACATCTTAAACAGTTTAAAAATGAAGAGAAATTAGCAACACCTAAAACAAAACCCTTGAAAATGGCTAAAGAAGTGACCAAAAGTGCTTGGGACAAGAGACAATATGGACAATTTTGCACCCCCCCCCTTACTACCGCCAAAGAGAAAATGTAAGAACGCTGGAAAAAAAAACTAAATTAAAATTTATTCAAATTTTTCTTGTCTGTTGTATTCAACGGACGTCGTTTAACAGAAAGGTTGATGCCCAAATATAGATTAAATAAATTTTAATAATTAAGTAATTCATCGAGTCTAGTAAAATCCTCAGAGTGCAGTAAAAACTGGACGGCCGTTTCGTCTTATTTTTGAGGCTCACCAGAAGTACGCATCCGTTACCGAGAATCGAACCCATACCGTCACAATATGACGCAATCGTCATACCCACTAGACCAACGGGCCTCGGTGACTATAATGCAACAAATTAAACTCGATGTAGCTATGCTTCTTTCCGTTCGTAATCCTCTTCCGTAGTTCCTGTTTTTAAGAACTCTGGTCAAACTGATGAGTCTTAACGAGATGTTCTAAACATCTCCATATTAATTAAACATCTCACTTCGTGCGGCCATCTTTCACAGAAACAACATAGCTTTCGTTTCTCTAGGTCAACCACCAATGTGTTATTACTGAAAAAAAAATCAACCGTTGAAAGGTTATTACTGCAAAAATCTGTCAAGCTTTAGATAAAAAATAAAATGACGACGCTCGGGCTGTCGTTTTAGATATCACGAAGGCGTGTGTCAGGGTTTGACGTGCTGCCCTCCTTTACAATCGGAATGACTATGATGTCTCTGGCCAAATTTCTAATTTGATTAAATATTTTTTAGCAAATAAAAGTCGAACCACTGAACAGCCACTTCTATATTCTTCCGCATTAAAGCGAATGTCCCACCCCCAGAGCTTAATCCCTGAACTGGCTTTGTTTCTTATTATTGTGGATCTCGCCCCTTGTACACAAGATGGACTCGTCCAAATATACTTATACTACGAAGAGATAGCGTGACAAAAGGGTCGACACAAGATGCTCACTCAGAATTACGAGAGTCCAGAAAGAGAGATAATTACGGCTTCAATTACAGAGACTTGTAAATATACTTTTCTACTAACCCGCATTCCTGGACTACTAATCTTCATTTCACTTTGTATTCTTAAATACACATATTTTCCTATTTCTATTACTGACGTTGTTATTCATTTGTGCTGGATTCCATCCCCGGAATCCACAACACTTATCTACATCAACGACCTTCCAGAGGCCATTCTTTTCCCAAAGAGGTATTTATGCTGATAAGTGAACTATTCAGTCTAAAGTGGGAAAAGCCCGATAAAGTAAAAGCGGCAGCTGAGCTCGAAAATGGCCTCCAATCAGTTGTTAACTAGGGCAACAAATACCTTGTAAATTTTAACGCATCCAAAACGAAATTGCAATCTTATAGTCATGTCAGAGAACAATTTTTGCCTTCCTAACCTCCAGAAGAGTAACGCTTTCCTGGGCTTATGTTTTTCACCGACATAAAGTGGAATGATTATATTGAACCATTTGCTACATCTGCTGCTAGGAAAGTTGGTTCACTGTGTCATACTAGAATGTTCTTTTTACATCTTAATCCATATTGAACGTTTATTGACCACAGAGTTGTTACCCGTCTTAACAAAAAACCCAATCAGTGTGTCATCTGAGCGTCTCACTGTGGAATATTAAGAAACAAATCGATGAGATCGTTAGTTTTATATAGAATGTTCCATCCCCAGTTTAGTAGATTAAGCTAAGTCAGTGAAAGAATAATTTCGCTAAACTTTCCTGTCATATGCTTGCACCTACTGCAACATTACCATAAACTTCAATCATTCATTATCAATGATACCGTTACATTTTGCGTCTGCTCGATATTTGATGGACACTCGTCTTGGTTTCGACTTTAGGTACAACTAGAGAACCGAACAGCCAGTATGATTTGTTTATAATATAAAGGCTTGTGTAGAAACAAACTTGTTGGAAAAGCTTAATACAAAGAAGAACTGGTGCACTCAGGGTGACACAAAACCCCCAAACGACCAACCGAATTCAAAGTTGTCCTATTTGTCTGTCCCCCCCTCTCTCTCTCTCTATATATATATATATATATATATATATATATATATATATATATATATATATATATATATATTCTGTTTATGCGTTATTTTTATAGATACAAATATTTAAGTAAATGCTCTGTTTTTATAATAAAAAGTATTAACTACATTTAGCGGCTTGAATGTCAGAGAAATGTCATTGAAAATATTTGTCCTCCGACAACAATCAAAACTTAAATATTTGTATGTATAAAAATAACGTATATTTGTATGTATAAAAATAACGTATATTTGTATGTATAAAAATAACGTATATATAACGTAGAAAATAGATTAAAATAATTGTCGGACTTAGTCCATTTCATTATATATATATATATATATATATATATGTGTCTGTGTGTGCAACCTTCTCAGCTCAGTCCTCTCTGGATCTGTGCAGAAATTAAAATGTTTTATCTAAATTATAAAATCTCTTATCTATAGTAGTGTAGATTAGGTTAGTGTAACCATATATATAAATTTATATGAATAAGCCTGATACTAATGGTAGTATTTGCCGTTTCTTTTTAAGGAAACATTCGGTATTTTCTGACCGAGCAAACAATGGTGTTGTTGATTGACATTTACAAAAATCTTTCTGTTAAAATAGTTTTCAGAATAATAGATTTCTTATATCCACTGTTTCACACTTTCCAGTACTGATCGCGGTTTCCTTCCTAACCTTTTGTCGGTATAAGGTGGAACGTCAACATCTTGATTACGTCATTATTTTTCCTTTAAGTTATATATGCTATCCATTTTAGTTGTTACTGCTGTTGAAACTCGTCAAGTGATGTGGTTTCTGTTATCAGGGGTATTTCTTTGTCTGTGATTCTGTAGCGCCAATCCATAAGATTCAAAGGAGTAAGACATACAGGTTTCATTTTCTCAAAGTTATTTTTGACCATTTACCCGAGAAAGCGGTTGTATACAGCTGGCAGTTTAGATATTTCTGAACAAGTTTGAAACCATCCGTGACATATGAATGTCTCGATTTGATGTGGCTATTTAAGAACATGACTGCGGTGTTGGGTGAAACTACCTATAGTGAAGCCTATTCTACGTTCAAATTCTTTTTTTTTTTCTATAATATGTTTCTTATAATTGATGCTATTTGAAACCGTGTCCATTCCATCATAAAAGGATTCTCGCTTGATTCGATGAATTATTCGAAAAGAACCTATGAAAGAAAAGAGTATTTTACTTCGATCGTCGTTCGCTTTGACGATGCTTGAAGCAAAATATGTAACAAAATCATAGGTCGATTTATTTGCATAGAAAATAAATGTTCTACTTTTTTTTTTCAATGCGTCATTCAAAAGAGTAAACTGCTCACTGTAGCGTTGCACAATAATCGTTTGTTCATATCGAATGCCGTCCATTGAGATGTTAAATATTGTCCTGAATCTCACCACGATTCTCTTTATTTGAGTTTCTTAATATAAATCATTTTCTAATTACGAGTCACATTATGCTGAAAAATACCTTTGGTTATAGGCAAAAAGAGAAAAATAATCCTTTAAACGCTGGCGAGCGTTTGTTTTGGATACGTTTATATAGAACCCTTCTTCCTAATTGCTGATTTTTTTATAGGCTTGTAATTTCTAAAGAATTTATGGATTTTTATATTTAAACCGACATATTTTAAATAACGTTTGAAGTAATCAAATAAGGCAACTGTAAAAAAAATATGGACTTATCTGTTTTGAATTTATTCAGGAAAATTCCCGATGACTTTGTTCTGCTCCTTTCTTCAAACGTTTCTTTTCCAAAGTATTTTTGCATTCAAAATGTTCCCATAAAATACTTCGCAAACTATTTCTGTCACGTGATTGCACCTATTGCAGTATTAGGATAAGTTTTCACTAACTCACGCAAAAACTTTTGGCATATGAATAAAGAGGGACGAGTGTCCATTTTACATTTCGCCATGTTTTTTTCTTAACTACATTACTTGACCACAGAGTTGTTATTCGTCTTGACAAAAACCAGTGTCATCCTAGCGTCTCACAGTGGAATATTAAGAAACAAATTGAGGAGATCGTTAGTTTTATATAGAATGTTCCCTCCCCAGTTTAACAGATTAAGCTAAGTCAGTGAAAGAATAATTTCGCTAACCTTTCTTGTCATATGCTTGCATCTACTGCGACATTACCTAATTACTTTAATGATTCATTATCAATGATATCGTTACATTTTGTTCTTGATGAATCATGAAATATAAACAGTACCGAATGATTTTGTTAGACATGATTTTTCTCCCCCAAAAATAAAATGATTACTCTCCCCCCAGTGACTAAATAGATATTTAAGCTCTGAGTAAATGTCTGCCATATTTTCCTTGCTATTCGGCAAAATATGGCACTTGGAATGTTTGCATTAAATTTATATAGGAAGGTAGAAATAGGAGGGACAAACAAATCAAATATGGTTTATCTCAACAGAATAAAGGGTGGAAGAATAGACTGATGTATGTTAAGGGTGGGTTTCCAAGGATCTTTGGTATTGCATTTCTCGATGTTCGTCTCCAGTCGGTATAGAGTGAAAAGCTTGTAAACCGAGAAGGCCAGGTTCGTCCACGGTTGAGTCCAGCCTGAGAGTCAAAGATGACGTTTAGGTCATGGGTAGGAGCTAGAGGTGGCTTGAATCGCCTGTCTTTCGAACAGTATATAGCATCATATCAATTATACGAAACGGAATGTGAGCACGGGAGCAGGCAAAACTAAATATTTGATTTAGTTTCCATGTCTCTCTCTATATACACGATTCCTCCTCACAGTTCTCGTGTTTCATTATGGTATTTCTCTATTTCTGTTACATGTTTCCTTCTCGCTTTACGTCGTTTCTCATCTTCTTTTTTTCTTCTCCAACTCCAGTCGTCCCCAATTCCCTTGCTTTTCTGTTGATATTCTTACCTGGAGTTGTTCAGAATTAGGGATCACCATTCATTTTTTTTTTTTTTACGTTGTCATAATGTATCGGCCGAATCATTCCACAACCTTCTTCAGGAATAAAATCTGTAGCAAAAAAAAAAAGTCGATATAATTGTTATCTTACATAAGATAGTGGTTATTATTACAAACGAACTGATTCATTTCCATCAACGCGAATCACACAGCTTATATAATTTTCAACAAACCTAGTCGACGCTTAATAGTAAAATTTAATTTATTTATGAAATTAAGATTTCTTAAAGGACACTACTTGATCTTCCAGCCAAAAGATGTTAATTTATGACAAGAACATATTTTCAATATATTCTTTATTAAATGACGTAAATTAATTTGAATTGTTCGGTTATAAGTAATAGTTAATTTTTATATTATTCAATTTTACTGTAAACCTTCTAGTAGAGTTGATAGATAAGTGAATATTTCATTTTATTAATGCGATATCTCTTGATACTGAGCATTTTAACTATAAAAACTGCTTATTATAAAAGAGCTAACTTACAGAAACAACCTAGTTGACCTCATTTTTGAGGCCTAAAAACAATTTATTTATATATATATATATATGTAAGCAAATATATGGATATAAATCCGACAGTATGAAAGAAAAATACAGAAAAAACAAAATTCTGAATATGCATTATTAATGTTAAAATAAAGTCGACGTCGGACGTTTCGGTCTATTTAAGACCATCTTCATGGACATTTTCATTTAAACATAATTAACATTATAACTTATAACAATTTAACACAAAAGACGATGGACATAAGAGCCCAACTAATTCAAACAGATAACAGTTTTCTTTCATATATATATATATATATATATATATATATATATATATATATATATATGGAAAAGGTTGTAGTTGTTCCAAGGAGACAAAAATGTATATTTCAAAAAAACAGAAGCCGCAAACGTTTTTGGTTATAATGTGTATTTGTTTTGAGCATATATATTATACTTTATTCTTCATATTTTTTGCTACACGGGTTTCCGGTCTCGTGACCTTCTTCAGGCAAATTAAAGGAATCAAATTTTAAAAGAATTAATTTTCCTTATGTTCATTTAATGTTTCAATGTTCATTTTCTGTATTTGTAGTGAGCCTTGATCTCATTTTTGGGCTGTTGTCAAAAGTGAATTTCTTCCTAAGTGGTAATAAAATCATTAGGTTAGTGTTGTCCATGACAGAGATATTGATGGTTGGGGACCCCTATCCACCAACATCAGCCCTGAAACTATCAAATCTATTTACATTTTGTGTATTATGTGTGCGTCCGTATCCCCGTTAGCTTTGTACAGGAATCAGCATATATATAAAGAGTTCCATATCTTTCTCTGTTTTCTACATCTCTCCAGTTCCTTTTTCCTTTTCTTTCTCTCTCTCTCTCTCTCTCTATATATATATATATATATATATATATATATATAAAAAAGAAAAAACACAAATAAAAGTGTTTGTTTATAATGTATAGAATGTTATAGAAAGGTGTATATATTTCTGCCTAATATATATATATATATATATATATATATATATATATATATATATACTTAGGCAGAAATATATGCACTAGAACAAATTCACATTATAACCAAAAAACTTTTTGCAGCTTTTTTTTTCCTTTTTATATATATATATATATATATATATATATATATATATATATAGAGAGAGAGAGAGAGAGAAGAAAGAGGAATCGGAGAGATGTAAAAAGAGAAAGATATGGAAGTCTTTATACAGGGTGTATCAAAAAATAGTTTTACAAAATTTGGGGGTGGCTTCTTCACACCAAAACAAGGTGAAATCTCCATATATAAACATATATCCACTAGGCCATCGTTATGCCTCAACACAGCAACTCATAGAACAGACAACAAACACATATGATAAGTCTTTGAATCCTTTACATTTTAATAAAGTGACCCTCCTTCATAATAACAGCCAATAAACTATTATCCATTGATTTTGTTGAACATTTTAATTCAGCGGGTTCAATTTCCGACATAGTAGTTTTAATTGCTTCCCAAGTCTACTTTTCTGTTATATCCTTTGCCATCTTCATATGATTTCATCTTCACAATTAACCGTAGGTTTTTCGATCGCATTTAGATCAGGACTTGAGTGTGGCCATTTCTCTCCTGTAAATCTTTTATGCTCAAATAATTCATGTGTAATCTTAGATACATCAGAAACAATATTGTTGTTCATAAATACACACTTCACTTTGAAATTGCAAGACTGAGACTTGTACCATGCAAAGAAAATTTTGTTCATAAAATTTTGTTCAGTTTAACTGCTTCATCGACTTTGAATGGCCCAATAATGGTTTGGTTGACAATTCCAGATAATATCATAACATTGGGGCGTCTCTGTTGCCTTTTCTTAGCCGCAGTACGACTGAATTGTATAACATCCATCGTGTGGCCCATCTATCAGGTTCACCAAATATCATTCAAGATTCGTCCTTGAAATTTACGTTATAAAAGTCAATTTTCATGTATTTCTTGGCCAAGTTTTGATGCTTTAAAATATTTGCTTTACTGAGAGGAGGTTCCCTAGGAGATTTTTTTATAGATCCCAATTCACAAAGTATTCTACACCTTTTGTCCTTCTTGACACCCTCAATTGCAGCCTTTTCACAGATCTGAGCGCTGGTCAAAAGTGGTTGCTTCGCTATAATTCGCTTTTGTTTACGTTCATCTCAAAGAAGAAAAAAAAGTTCTTAAATCCTTTTCCTTTGCTTCGAGTTCTCAACCTACTTATATTTTTGACGGCCTTCTTTATCTATCCTTCGATAATATCTGCAAAGCTCCTTTGATAGTTCTAATGTGGACATTCCCTCACACAATAACATTGTTATTTGCTGCATTTCAGCAGTTATAAGATCCTACCCTTTATTCATGTTTCAGTATATATTATGGACAAAAATAGTTTTTATTACATTTCAGATGTCTTAAGCATAATATTAGTTTAATCTGCATAATAAGTTAATTTTCGTAAACTCCAAATATCTCAAAAACTAACCATTAAAAATGGCAGAAAATTTAATTAAATACTTTACTAATCGGGGAAAGGGATGAGTTTAAATTCGACAAATATTGATTAAGAACATTTTGAGTTATTGACATTTATTTGATTTGCATATAACCTTCAAATAGTTTGTAGACTTGCATATTGTTATACGGAAACACACCTATTCTATTGTTAATAGACTCTCACATATAATAAGCAGTAGTAGTAGCAGTCGCCAGTGGGCTCAGTGAGTTGGTCCGAGTTCAGTCTGAATTCGGACGACCAGCTGAACGGTTGAACTCTCTGCCTTCGGGCGGGGAGGAACCCGAACGAGGCTACGCCGAAGGGCGAATTGTCTTTCGGGGAGGTAAACCGACCCTGAACCCGTTTATACGGGTTCAATGGATATATTTTTGGCCGAGCCCACGGGCTCGGAGATCCTACGTTAAACCAGACTTGTGCCACATGATGCCTTCGGGGGGGTTGACTAAATACCGCTCAGTGTGTTGGTGAGTCAGTTGATGTCGGACATTAAAGTATCAACCACCACAACTAGATTGCTGCGTCATTAACTATTATTTCAAGTTCATAACGTTTTGTACGTCGAACCTTTTTAGGACCGACTCAGTGAAATACAAGCCTCCACTGTGAAAAACTACTCTACAACACATCTTTCTACACACACGCACACACACATACATACACACACATGCGCATATATATATATATATATATATATATATATATATATATATATATTAGTTTAGTACAAGTCTGGGTTTCATGCACATGGGACTTATATATATATATTTATTATAAGATCTATAATTTTACATTGGGCATTGTATTATTGCCACCATCACTCACTATGCGCTATTTCATATTTATGTTTACATTGAAATATATATATTGAAATATATATATATATATATATATATATATATACAAGTCAACATAGAGGCGACAGTTCTGTTTCATGCTATATGCAATCGTCAGGCCACGATTGCATCTAGCATGAAACAGACTGTCGCTCTAATGACTCCTTATGTTCACTTTTATATTTACACACGCTCTATCTCTGATATTGAGCACTTTATCCCATAAATATAGCACACCTTAAGACTATATTTCTTCATATGTATATATATATATATATATATATATATATATATATATATATGTGTGTGTGTGTGTTTCTGTGTATGTATGTAACTTTTCTAGTCATTTTAAAAAGTAACTCCGATTAACATACTTGTAAATAATATTTTTAACGAACGTTTTAATATACAGTGTTATTTACCATGCCACTTAGCGGTTAAATTTGATTTTTAATGAATAGTACTGCGAGATTTGAACCATCGTCTCTGAAATTGGGGGACACGTCTGGCTAAGAGAGCGCTTACCACTTAGACTCCGAAAGAAGATAATGAACATATGTGATTCAAACTGCGTCATATTTCTACACCTTCACAGTCTCTATGCCTCTCGTTTTCCAACCTGTCACATGTTAAGTGTTAAGTTTAATTTTTTGACAACTCCAAGATTATACGTAATCACAAAGCAGAAATATTTCTTGAGGTTCGTTCCTCTATATTTAAATATTTTAACAGCAAATGTAAATGTTTTCACATTTGTTGTGTATGTCTAATGTCTGAGTTTACGAACGTTTACAAATAAAGTAGTCAGTTGATTGTGCAACTTTACACTCGATGACCGGGTTTTATTCAATTGAAAATATTTCCTTGCTTTTCCGTATCAATAGCATTGATCACACGGTCGATTACTGAAGAAATATTTGAATCTATTATCAATTTTACTATTATTTGCATTTGAGAGTTTTCACGGAAAGGAAGTGGGCAAGTGGCTGGGGAGAGAAGACAGAAAAGACGTCGGACAAGTGAGAAAAGACCGGTTATTTTAAGAGAAGAGAAAGAAAGTGAAAAAGAAATGTGTTGATACATTAAAACCTTCGTGACTAGAAATCTAAGATTAACAAAGAGAAAGAGGGATACATAAAAAAAATTGCAACAGTAATACAACATGAGTACAGAAGTGCGTAATGTCGACACAGTATTCTCATAATGACGACAACAGCATATACAGGGTGTATTAGAAATGTTTTACGAATTTTAAGAGCAGGTTGCTCACACGAAAACGAGGACAAAAGTCCACATAAACAGATGTCCGTAAATACTCGTTTTTTTTTTTGTTTTTTTTTTTTTGTTATTAAGTTTAAAGTTTACGGTAGACGCAGAAAAATGTACAATCGGTCTTCCTCGATCCATAGATTGTGTTGCCACGCATCCTGTCTCGGTTGCGTTCTGTCTGGAAACGCAATCTGATACAGCCGTGTAGCCTTGCGTCCATTGCCATTCGTGCGGCCATATGTAAAAATCATATCTGCTTGCTCACGCTATGAATATCTTGCCATTGTTAAACGGAACATTTCTCAGTTAACTACACAAGTTAAACATTGAAGATGACTAGACGTGAATGTACATGAATGACAAATGTAACCTAGTCTACATGCTAACACAGCGCCATTTATCGTAAACTTTATTCAAACTTAATAACTCAAAAAGGAAGGATTTACGGACATATGAACTTTTACCCTTGTTTTAGAGTCACCCCAAAAATTTGTAAAAGTATTTTTGATACACCATATATAGGTTTTGGGTGTGATACTGGAAATGGCGTTGTTACATTGTCTTTAACGCTCAGAGCTGAAAGAAGGAAAAGGAATAAGAAGACAATGTAAAGAGACAAGAAGATGATGAAAAGGAGGAATAACCATGACATTTGAGACATACGCACATACACACACACGTATACACTCACACTCACAAACTCACATACACACGTGTATATACGCCAAAAGAATAAAAAGTCAACCTAAGATATATAATAATAGCATCCCAACCAGCACATGAATTAATGACATCAAACTTAGTATTAAAGATAGCGAAAATGAGAAAAACGGTAAACAACTGGTGAAACCTCCAAGAAGAGTGGATTGGAAATTACAAAAAATCTACAAAACTCGAAAGTCAATTTGCTGAATATATTTGCTGAATATAACATCAATCAGCTAAGTGTTAAATTTTTTTTGTATTAATACTATATTTCTATCTATAAAAGGCAGGATATATGTGTGTGTGTGTGTGTGTGTGTGTGTGTGTGTGTGTGTGTGCGTGTAACGAATGCACGGCCGCAATTTACATGCACATGCTCCAAGTTAGCGGGAAGGCCAAGACCGACTTTGCATTTCCCAACTCCCATCGATAGTGGAAATAATCGATTTTTTTCATGCTTCTACGGCAGTTTTCATGTAGTTTGCTGCCATTTCCTACTGGCCAGAGTGAGAGCCTATAGCTGGCTGCCACGAATAGGCAGGAAGATTTTATTGGCCAGCGTGAGAGCCAACAGCTGACTGACACCAATGTTAACTAGCATGCTAGCATGTAAAAAAAAATTGATAGCTGCATTCGTCACAAGTGGGAAAAATTTAAATCTGCATGGGACTTTACTCCAATTGGCTCATTCGCTTGCTTAAACTCAACGTTGATTCTGATTCAGCAGAACTGGGTTGGGTTTGAAAAAGTATTTGTTGTTAACATTCTTTTTTCATTCGGTTTTTCCAGTTACGAGTCCTTTTTTAAAGCTGATCGTTGTGTTCATTTTGTTTAGTTCTTTCTTCGTAACAGATTTAATGTTTAGTGTTTCATTAAAGACTTCAGACAAGTTACTGCGATTAAGCCTTTTATTTAATTTTTCTTGTGTTCGAACAAGTGTTTTCTGATCTGAACACAGATTGTATAGAAACACCCCAAATTTTCTGCAATTCCGACCGCTTTCGGTTATACTTTTAGCCATTATCAAGGATGATTTCATTATTTACATTAGTCGGACTATTGTCCTCATCTTTGTGGCCATATTTGTCACAACGTTTCGGCAGACTATGATTTCATTTTTAATTTTTATTCGGATTTAAGTGCTGTGTGTAAGTAGATAGTCATATATTCTATTTTCCGAACACAGTCAGCTCATTGTAGCCGTGTTCGAGGTTAATATTATCGAGTGTTGGCTTTTTCTTTTTTTTTTATTAAGGCATTCATTATTTTTAATCATTTTTACATGTAGATGAGGTTGTTATGCTTGTATTTTCTATAGTATGTTTTGGATGGAGTCTGTTAAGTTTGTGTACGTGTTTAAATGGATTCTAATGAAGCTGTGTTGGATAGGTGTAACGTAAGTCGTCTGGATAGGCATGTAGTAGTGTGACCGATGTAATTATTTATGAGTTCGGTTTGATCAGGAACGTAGTTTCTTGAGGGTCATTTGAACGCGTTAATAATATTCATTTTGAAATGAAAACTTGGGAATCCAAACATTTCAAGATTGTGGGTCCGGATCCGACCCGGAATGTTTTTAATTTGCTCACGAAAGTCGGCCTGATTCCAAAATGGAGAGAAGTTGAAAAATGTGACACACTGACATTCGCATTTATCTGTATAGAAGTTAAAAAAAAAAAAAAAAAAAAAACATATTTTAGAGTCGTGAATATTATTTTTTTTTATATTAAGCATAAAGGGAGATTACTGGCGCTTAAAAAATGGAATTTACATTAAAAATTAATCTGGATCAATGTATTTGAGCAGATATTTATTTTTCTGCCTACATGTAACCATCAATTCATTTCTTTTGTTTAATAAGCTAGTGTAATTTAAGTGTTCTAAGATAACTAATTTTTCAACAAATCATAAATTGCGTCTATTACCTTTTCCATTATGAGATTTTGCACTTTCTGTAATATCTCACGTAATAATAAGTGTATTACCACCATTCTTTAATTGCCACAAATGTTTTATATATATATATATATATATATATATATATATATATATATATATATATATCTGTCGGATTGATGAATTAAAAAATTCCATCATCTTCGAAAATTACTTCATTCTATTTTCCTATATAAAATCTATCATATCTACATTTTATTTTATTTTCTATGTATAGATCTTAATGATTTGGTCATGAATATATATTTCTTAATTTTATTAATTGCGGAAACTTTACAAATTAACAGCGGCGATTTTAAGTAATATGATTACCATGGTAATTTTTTTCCTTTAGATTATTCATTTGTTTGGAAAATGCTCGTACAGAGCAAAATTTTAACAGTGATAGATTTTGAAAAATTTAAACTCCCAACTTGTTTTAACGAATTCCTTTTTTCATAATTTGCCGTTTATATACATCACGTATATAATGCGATAAAAGGCACAATTTCTCTGCCGTGCGCCGATAGCTTAGGGGTAGAGTCTGTCGAGTTTCAATCCCTGCTTAAAGCAACCGCATGTCTAGCCACACTAATCAGCTGTAATACAGCGAACCAGTATATATATATATATATATATATATATATATATATATATATATATATATGTGTGTGTGTGTGTGTGTGTGTGTGTGTGTGTGTGTGTAAAGAATTGATTTATTTTTAATCTCACATTTTTATTACTTAAACGTTATTTCAGTGGATACTTATGTTTGAAATAGACACCCTGTTTGTGTGGGGTTTTTTGTTTGTTTTTTAAACAGTGCGAATTAGTCTATTGACGTGTGCATTCGAAAACTTTTATCTCTATTAACTTTCCTCGCGTGTATGGGCGGATAGACGTAATACATATTGTTTAAAACGGGTCGTCTATAACAATTTTTATTGGCTACATATATTTTTGTGATGTCAACGAACACTCATTCGATACTTTCGTAAATCTCGTTGTATTATAAACTTTGTAATTGCATATACAACTATAGTACGCCGTTGAAACAATACTGGTGTTATACGCCTTCGAATAATCTCGCACTAATAGTACTTGTTCGATAATACTCACTCGAACAGTAATCACCGTATCGTGATCTGAATAGAGGAATGATATAGTGAATAGAGTAGAGAATAGCGGTCTGTATAGTAATCGAGTAGAAATTGCGATACGTGTAGTAATAGAGGATAGACTAGAAGTGCTGATCATTTAGACGTCACGCGACTTCCTATATGTGCGTTTCCTCTATGGTCACGTCATCTACTTAATCCAATGATGGGATCGAGTGTGTTTGCACACCAGCGATCTATGTTCAAACTCAAGTGTCGGCAGCGACACTTTATTCCTATATATATATATATATATATATATATATATATATATATATATATAAAATTCGCTTGAAGATGAAATGGAACTAATGCTTTTAATTTAATTGCAAAATTAAATTCGGGGTTTTAGCTTCTATTTTGAAACATGGTTGAACTGTGTAGCGAAAAAAAATATATTTTAAATCAATTAATTTATAATATATATATATCAATTTTCATTTCATTTTTCGTTTCATTTTTTGGAAGTGCTATCTGATGATCCGGCGTCCTTTAAAAGGGCTCTGGTGAAATAAATTATTATAATGGAACCTTAAAGTGGTCTGTTTTTCTTTAAAATATATATATTGTCAATGAATCAATAAACGTTCAATCATCTTATCTTCCGATCGACGAAACACCGCTCATCAGGTGACAGTGTCAGAAGACTCTATTACCAGATAAAGGGCCGGCGTGTACTATCCCCGAACTCCCGACCCGGGGGATGGAGCCTGGTTGGGGGTACCGAGTATTGATTTATTACCCTCGCTATCTTATCAACACTTGCTTTTTCTACCTACATTTATATACGTTACAAGTTAAAGTAAACATTATGGACTGTTGAAGGATGAAAATCTGGGTCTTTTTTTTTCATCTAAACCCGTGAATTAATTTTGCGAAAAAGTCTCGAAAAAATACTCTATAAAATTCTTTATTTTGTGTCTCTAATATTGGATGTGTTAAATTATTCCATGTTTTTAGCAAGAAATTTCAAGTAGATGTTAAAATTTGCCACAAAACATTGTTGATTTATTTAAGATGGAATGATCTATTTTGACCTGTCTATAATTTGTATTTAGATACATTTAGGTACCTCCACTGATTAGAGATGCCTAAGGTTTAAAATGAATTTTTAAAAATGAAAAATCTTTCTTGGAGCTTTTATTTATTTTTATTTTCAACCTAATCGATTAAATTTGATATTTCCAATAAGTAAACTACTTTGCTGTATTTCAAACTAATTTAAATTGACTGGAAGTAGTTTTCGTTTTCACAGTCTGTTCATTGTAGCCGTGTTCGAGGTTAATATTATCGAGTGTTGGCTTTTTCTTTTTTTTTTTATTAAGGCATCCATTATTTTTAATCATTTTTACATGTAGATGAGGTTGTTATGCTTGTATTTTCTATAGTATGTTTTGGATGGAGTCTGTTAAGTTTGTGTACGTGTTTAAATGGATTCTAATGAAGCTGTGTTGGATAGGTGTAACGTAAGTCGTCTGGATAGGCATGTAGTAGTGTGACCGATGTAATTATTTATGAGTTCGGTTTGATCAGGAACGTAGTTTCTTGAGGATCATTTGAACGCATTAATAATATTCATTCTTTGTAGTTTTAATATTGCAGGTTTTATTGTTATTTTTAAGGATAAGGTTAGCTGTTTTAAATTGATAATTGTTGGCTGTTTTAAATTGATAATTAAATTGATTATATACGCAAAAAATCACGTAAAAATCGCCGAAAATGAAATGAAAACTTGGGAATCCAAACATTTCAAGATTGTGGGTCCGGATCCGACCCGGAATGTTTTTAATTTGCTCACGAAAGTCGGCCTGATTCCAAAATGGAGAGAAGTTGAAAAATGTGACACACTGACATTCGCATTTATCTATATAGAAGTTTAAAAAAAAAAAACATATTTTAGAGTCGTGAATATTATTTTTTTTTATATTAAGCATAAAGGGAGATTACTGGCGCTTAAAAAATGGAATTTACATTAAAAATTAATCTGGATCAATGTATTTGAGCAGATATTTATTTTTCTGCCTACATGTAACCATCAATTCATTTCTTTTGTTTAATAAGCTAGTGTAATTTAAGTGTTCTAAGATAACTAATTTTTCAACAAATCATAAATTGCGTCTATTACCTTTTCCATTATGAGATTTTGCACTTTCTGTAATATCTCACGTAATAATAAGTGTATTACCACCATTCTTTAATTGCCACAAATGTTTATATATATATATATATATATATATATATATATATATATATATATATATATATCGGATTGATGAATTAAAAAATTCCATCATCTTCGAAAATTACTTCATTCTATTTTCCTATATAAAATCTATCTTATTTACATTTTATTTTATTTCCTATGTATAGATCTTAATGATTTGGTCATGAATATATATTTCTTAATTTTATTAAGAAATATATGGCTGATTTTAGCAGCATTTTGAATATCTTTCATCGCAATTTTATTAAAAAAATCTTTCAAAAATAAAATATATTTTCTGATACTTTGAGGAATATTATCTGATTTTAAGTTTAATATATCTGATTTGAAACAAATATTACAAATATTAAGTTTAAAATATCAAAGAAGTGCATTTTCTAACACGGTGGTAGCTGTTTATTTTAGTTGGCGTCTTGAATGACAGACGGTTTATCTAATATTTTTCTATGGTGGTACTATCTGTAAAATTTATTTGAATACCATTTTTATGTAATTTTTAACTACTTAGTAATCTTAAAATTTTATGAAAATCTTCACCGTAATCTAATGTTTTATTGAATTTAAATATTTTGGTTTTAAATTTAATAGAGTTATCGCTCTTATTTTCTGATAATGTCGTGTATGGACGGCCGTATTTACAAAAATAGCACGTTTATACACACACAAAACAAAACTCAAAATTATTTTTAAAATACTTGGTTTCGCTAAATTGTACTAAGCTTTAGCATTTACGATTAGTAAATATAGTTTTACTTAATAACAATATCATCTAACCTCTACAAAGTAAGATAGAATTTTAAAATATTTAAAACTTTATGAATTATTATAATTAAAATTTTTAAGAAAATGAAAACAATTCCTGTCAAAACTCATTATTCATCGAAGCATTTTTTTCTTAAGACAATAGTGTCCACAAAATATATTATTCATATAAGCAATGACAAACTTTTGTAATTAAATAATATCCCGGTTTTATTATTTTACGATTCAGAGCAGATTTTCAGTAACTGGGAGTCTTGTTCTACAAAAAAAAAAAAAAAAAAAAATTGGGGGATTTAAATTATCCAGATCTCCGCTTTTTATTAATATAAACATTAAGAATTTAATTTCTTGAAATATAAAATTAAATAAAAGGAATCTAAAAAAATATTTTAACAAAGATTTTCTAAAAATAACAAACAATTATAAAATAATTTAATTCATTTGTGAATAAGTCCTGAAAGTTTCATTATTTGATTTTTCCAAATCAATATGTTTTTCACCACAAAAAAGACGCTAAAATTCTTTATCATTATCTTAGCCACCACTCTGACGCAGGACCAGTTATTAAAATAAATAACATTTTTTCAGTTTAAATATTTCTTTTTGTTGCAGTCTGGCAGATTTTCTTTAATTTGAAATTGTTATTTGTGTCAACCCTTAAAATGGCCACAACGCAAGAAAAGCCGTTCTGTGTGCCGCAATTTGCGAAGTGCAACCTTAAAATAATAAACTATGAAGCTTTTTCTATCCAGTAATGTGTAGAATTTGCTACTGACCCTTAACCGTTTGTTTTTTTCTTGATTTTTCGATATCTGTTCTTTCTTTTTGAACAATCCTGTATTTATGTAATGTATATTTAGTCAGGTTGACTTCGTGCGCGTATCAATCCGTACATTACGATTAACCAAAAATGCAACTATGAACATAAAAAATATTAGTAGATAATGGTATACAGCTCCGAATACAAAGAAAGATTTAAAATCGCAGAAGCTATTATGATCCAAGATAAACCTGACAAAAGTACGCAGATGTAGGCATTAAGAAAGCTTTATTCAGCTGAAAATACAAGGTTCGTTTATAGTGTCCTTTTATAGTCCCAGTGAACAGAAATAGCTCTCTCAAAGAGGAGAGTAACAAAACAAGGGGAGAGCACTCTTGATTATTCATAACACAACCCACGTTAAATAAAATATCTTTCAACACGTGAGACGCTGGTTATATGTAAATATTTAAAATTCGTAAAAAAAAAAAAAACATAATATTTTATGCGCTATTTTTGGAGCGACCTCGCTTCCTTTAACCTTTATACAATCCATCACTTTGAAGTGAATTAAGACTTTCCGCTCGCTGTAAAATGTGTCCAACAGATTCTTGTTTACCACACCAACACCACATGGTTCTTGATAATGACTGAGACGGTCGAAGGCTTGTGGCCCCATCACGTTGAAGCACCAGTTTTACTAGGATCAACCAAGTTAAGAAATGTCGAAGCTCGTCAGTATCTAAATGGGTGGCCGCTTGGTAATACTAAGTGCTGTAAACTTAGATGTGCAGGTGGTGTTATGGATAATGGCTCGGAATTTTTTATCGAAGAGCCGAGTTCCAATTCTCGTTGAGGTCGTTATATTTACTTATACGCAAATACACATGCGAAAGGTATGAATTTACCTATTCTTCTGTCAGTAGAATTAAATTAATTAGTAGGACTTGTATCACTAAACTATTATTATTTTTTTTTAAAAATTTTACAATCCCAAAATGTTTCCTGGCTTTAAATAGCCTGCACAGGGTCGATAAGCCGTAGAAAACGAATCCAACAATCAATAAGATGGTCGAAATTACTTGAAAAAAAAAGAAGAGTCATGAACGTCGGAGGTTTTATCCACCATTTTGCATGTTATTGGAAAACTGGAAAAATACAATAAAAAATTAAGCAGACAGACCTTTTGAATTTAATAAAAAAACGTGTATATATATATATATATATATATGTATATATATATGTGTGTGTGTGTGTGTGTGTGTGTGTGTGTGTGTGTTGAGGAAGATGTTATACCGCTGAGAAGATACGGTTATATCAACAATTAAGTTTCATTTCAAAAACAATAATAATAATAATAATAATAATAATAATAATAATAATGAAGGGCTTTATCTATGTATTTTTTCTTTTTTTTTTTTTTTTCAGTGGAAAGTGTCATGATGCCATTTCTGACCTTAGGTCCCTGGGCGGGACCCGGAAAGAAATGTGTAAACGCCAGAAATCAAAGGAAATAAAAGTAATAATAATACGTAAACAAAGATATTCAGAAAAGTGCTTTAACATGGCATATATTTGATAATAACGTCCCAGTATTCTCATTTTAATAATAATAATAATAATAATAATAATAATAATAGGAATATATTGAGAAAGGTGTTTAAGCTCGAAGAAGAATTTGTAATGCCGACACAATATCCGCAGATCAATAATAATAATAATAATAATCGAACCAGGTTATTCATAATTGTGTTTATAAAACTTACCGCACCAGTATTGGTACCAGTCGGCAATAGGGATATTACGACGTGGTGTAATGGTTAACAATCTTGTTTCCCTAGATCAATTACGATTGAATAGTGAGATCGATCGTCACTGAGTGTCCTATAATTTCGGCCTTGTGCCACATCTAAGCTATGCTTAGAAAATTATCATTCAGTTATGTGCAATGCAGGATACACGCTAAGGTGATCATGTGTCTTTCCCGCATGTGATCATGTGCCTTTGCCATTTCTTTCTGCGGTAGATCAGTTGCCATCCAAGGCTATTTACCCATAGGGGGAGAAGAGGATTCATACCTTTGCCAAGGGGAAAGACGTAAGTGAACGTAATGGATTTGAGTGGAATTTGAACACGGCTCTCTGATTCCTCAATCCGAGTTGCTATCTCTTACTCTACCGTACCACCGTAAATAGTATGCACTTCAAAATGCAAAAGGTCATAAATGTAAGATCATGTTGTGTACTGAACACTTAAAAAACAAACGGATTTTAACAACGGATTCATTTACTAGATAATGTTGCTAACCCTCCTTCTCTGTCACATGTTTATTTTTTCAAAGATTTTTTTTTTTTTACTGTTTCACAAACACAATATAGTAACACCTAGTGAGGTTGGTACTCACTACACAAATGAGATAACTTACAAGACGAATTTGATAAAGATCACGCTCTGGGAGGCGCTCAATTTTGTAGAGAATGGTTATGCTATCTGCAGTTCTTAACCACAAAGCCACCTTAAGTTGCCTGCATCTGTGTGAACTTGTATCTGAAAGTTAATGATAACCCAATTCGAGTGTAGGACAGCCCTTACAAAAACGCGAAATGTAGGAAAGAAGCATTCAAAGTGGGTCGGGCGTAGGAATTGCAACAACACAAGCAATGTCGGCCATTTGGTTGTACTAAATTGTCCAACAGATGGCGCTTCGCTGGTATTCAGAGATAAATAGGCACATTTCTGCGATTGGATGATGATGAGACATCAAAATACACGCCCTCTTCTCATAGGTGCTTTCATTTTCTGCTTATCTCGTTAGTTCTAAACTAAAAATACATCAGTGTTAAAAGCGTATATATATATATATATATATATATATATATATATATATATATATATATATATATGTATATATGTATATATATGAGTGTGTGTAGTAGTGATTTAAAGTTTATACATGCATATATATATATATATATATATATATATATATATATATGTATAAACTTTAAATATATATATGTATATGCGTGAGTGTGTATAGTAGTGTTTTAACATCTATACATACATACATATATATATATATATATATATATAGATAGATAAATTAGTGTCATAGGCAGACATATATTGTATATATATATATATATATATATATAATAGTTCAATATTGAAAGTATATGTATATATATATATATATATATATATATATATATATATATATATATAATCAGTTGTATTGATATGAGTTTTTAAACCTAGGCTTCACGATTTTTGATCATTAGACAACAATATATATATATATATATATATATATATATATATATATATATATATATATATGTAAATTCAATATTGAAAGCATATATATATATATATATATATATATATATATATATATATATATATAATTGCGTATTTAAGCAGCAATCTCTCATTTATACATGTTTCATTAAAGATGACAGACAAGGTACTGCGATTAAGCTTTTTTTTTTTCTTATATTCGAACATGTGTTGTTTTTTTTTGTTTTTTCTGGACAGTTTCTACGCACTACGTATCTTGTCTGCCGCGTTTAATGATCTTATAAGCAACAGCCACCTGCGTTAATGCAAAGTAAAATGAATTGAAACAATCCGGCTGATTAACACACACACACATTCAAACACACATCCATATATATATATATATATATATATATATATATATATATATATATATATATATATATATATATATATCAAAACAACAAAAGACGTGATCATATTTAAACGGAACGCTGATCTTATAAAAGATTTCAGTTATCTGTTTGGATTGGTCTTGCTTTTATGTCCATCGTCTTTTTCATGTTGAATTGAATATGGTCTATGTTAATCATGTTTTATGAATATGTCCTGAAGATGGTCTATTAGACCGAAAAGTCCGACGTTGACATTATATTAACATTAAAACAGCATAATTGCATGTTAGGATTTTTGTTTGTTTTTTCCGTATATTTTTCTTCAAGTTTGAACCGTTGTATCTTACTAGAATTGTCCGAGGTTTTTTTATAACACTATTGACGTTACTTTGAACAATAAGAATGTATTTAGCTTTAAATCGAAATGATGATTCCTCTTGCTGTTGTGATCTCCTGATCCAGTTTTCCTTTCTAATGTTCCCTTTGATTAGAATTGTTCCCCGATCTCTGGATGGCTCTTGAATGGACTTTGAAAATGGAAGCCAGAGTATGCACGTTGGTATCATTAATGAAGGCCTGAATGATCTTTTTCCTCTCACTATTGTTCAGCTGGGAAGATATAGAGGAGCTGACGCAAAATGATTTAAATCTGTTCCCTTTCGAGCTGAATAATCAAAGTATTTTTCAGTGATTCTTACAAAAAATGGTGTCAAGATGGCGAAATGTCTGATCTGAAATCCTGTAAAAAGAAACTTTATTAGTTTCGTGTTTTTTAGATATTAAACAATTACATTCTTTTTATAAATACAAATATTTAAGTAAATGCTTGGCTTATAATAAACAGTATTAAACAACATTTACCGGCCTGAATGTCCGAGAAACTTTCATAGAAAATCGATTCCTATCGGAGAACGAATATTTTCTATGAAAATCTCTCGGAAATTCAGGACGGTAAATGTTATTAATACTGTTTATTGTAAACAGAGAATTTTCTTAAATATTTGTATCTATAAAAAGAATGTATAAACATAAAAATGTCTTAAAATAATTGTCGGACTTTCATAATGTGTGACGTCATTTGTTTACATATGGATACATTTTGAGCAGATATGAATGTACGTGAGAGATGCATGGACGATTGTAGCTTAAAAGCAGTAAAATCGACCTTGCTAACCGAACGATCTATATATAAAGGCTTAAACACTAATATTCCATGGTCATAATTTATTCCATTGGAATCGTAAATACGATCCAATTCATCAGACCTACAATTCAAAAGAAATTTTCATACTTGTCTTAAACATATATATATATATATATATATATATATATATATATATATATATATATATATGTTTAAGACACAAGTATGAAAATTGAAAAAAAATTTAAATCTTGAATTTTCAATAAGCTTCAGGAATAAAAATAATTCGAAGTCCTTCATATTTGCAAACTATTGATTATATCAATTAATTACTATTATATTTACAAAAAAAATGGAATGTATACGATTTCATTATTCATTTAAAATATTCCTATATCAAATGTACACGTATATAAAATCAAATTTATTGAAAGAATAGACCATTTAATAACTTTCTTAACAATAATATTAAGAACTACAATGATAAATTTGGATTTTCTTTAGTGAAATATCAACCACAACAAAAAAAGATCTTAATTATTTCGAAAATGATTTATTAAATATTGTAAATATAATCGTAACAAGAAAAACTACAGTAAATTTTAAAAACAATTAACAAATGCGTAAAAAAATATATATATATATATATATATATATATATATATATATATATATATATATATATATATATATATATATATGAAATAAACTATTATTCAAGCAGGCAAACCAAAAACAATATATAGAATGGAACCTAACAAATATAACAAATTAATCGTAAAAGAGTTACATAAGTTTTACAAAACAAGAATGAATCAGAAGATAATATACGTAAAGAAGCAAAAACCACAGCAACAAAATTAAAATTAGATAACACAATTAAACAACTAATAAACCTTTTATTAAATTAAAAGATCATAAGGATATAGATTATTAAAACAACACAAAATGTAATATAGAAGAAATAAGTAAACAAATACGACAAAATATATTTTCAAAATTAATAAAAATGTTAAATATAAATCAACAGAAAAATAAAAAGAAACTATTAATTGGTTCAACAATATTAAAAACAAAAACAATTGCTCCTTTATACGAATAGATATTAAAAAAATTTATCTATCCATTACCAAGTATATATTAAATAAAGGATAAAATGTAGCAATACAACCCACAAACATTCAAGACAAAGTATTAGAAATAATTAATCATTGTAGAAAATTATTATTAAACTACAACAATAAAGATATGGCTAAATAAACAATATTAGCAATAACAATAAGAAGAATTTTGGCGTTTCAATGGGCAGTTACGATTGCGCAGATTTATGCGAACTTATAAGGATATATATCATACATAATTTATCAGATGCCATTAATAAAATGGATATAAGATTATATAGAGATGATGGTTTAATAATTGTAAGAAAGTGTAATGGTAGAAAAACAGAAAATATAAGAAAACAAATAATAGAAATATTTAATAAATTAGTATTTAAAATAGACATAAAATCTTATCTAAAAATAGTAAATTTTCTAGACATAACATTTAATTTAAGTAATAATATATGCAAACTACATAGGAAAGCAAATAATAATCCCATATATATATAAGCAAAAATTCAAATCAGCCACCTAATATATTTAACATATAATAAAATCTGTTAATAAAAGAATTGAAACTAATTCCAGCAATATAAAAATATTTAATGACAATAAAAAATATTATTCAGCATTAAAAAAATGTGATTATTCGAATAAATTAGAAAACATAACTAACAATAATACATACAAAAATAAAAGAAAAGATTATATAATTTGGTTTAATCCAATATACACACACACACACACACACATATATATATATATATATATATATATATATATGAAATAAACATGATGACCTGATGAACATCAGTTTTCAATCAGTTTTCAACTAGCTATCTATACTCATGGCACAACTATTTACTCTTATGATAATGGTAAATCTGATTGTTTCTATAGGGTCAAATTGGCAGCTGATCTAAAAAAAAGACCTATAATCAATTGTTAACTGGGGCAAGAAATGACTTTTTTTTTAATATTAACGCCTCCAAAACGAAACTGTTCTCTTTCAATCATTTGAGAGAAACTTTTTTTTGCCTTCCATCAACATGGCATCACCTTCAGGAGAATGAATCCTTGCAACGTCTCTGGCTAACGTTTTCTATTGACATGAAGTGGAAAGATTATATTGAGTTAATTGCTAGGCCCGCTATTCACTATGACGTGCCAGACATTTTAACTCACCAGAATCTATTTTACACATCTCGCACTTCCTGTCTGTGGAACTCCCTTCCTTTTACTTGCTTCTCTGATAGCTATAATCTTCAAATATTCAAATGTAATGTCAATCGACATCTTCTGATGCCTTGATCTTGATCCCCGTCCTTCTCTTTATCCTTACTTCAAACACCCCCTCTTTACTCTTGCTCCCATTCTTTGTAACCCCTCCTAGTGGCACTCCCGCTTTGCTTGGAGGGAAAAGCCTTAAAAAAACTCACTGTTACCGATTTTTCTATTATTGATGGGAGTTTCCTTCCTAGCCTTTTGTTTGAAGTAGTTTGGAATGTCAACATCTTGATTATATCATTATTTTCCCTTCTGGTTACATGTGCTATCCATTTTAGTGGTTGCTATTTTTGGAAGTCCTCAAGTGATGTGGTTTTTGCTATTTGATAAAACTCTTTGTATATTGTTCTGTGGCGCCGGTCTGTAAGATCTGATGAAGCGTTGTCTTCTTTGAGAGCTGCAGGATTCATTTGTCTGAATACATAAAGGTTTCATTCTTTTTTAATCATTGACCTGATACAACGTTTGCTTATAGTTGATACTTAAAACATTTCGGAACGAGTTGGACGCCAAGTATGACATCCGTATGAGTGTTTAGATCTCATGATGATCTTTATGGGGCCTCGAGATATGCATGCATAAATTGACAAATGCGGACTAAATCTGAGAGAATGATAAGATAAGAAATAGGAAAACGTTTATAAATAGAATTTGTTTCACTTTTATTTTCATGAGAATTTTTAAATGAGTTGTAAAGAAGGGTTCAGTTTTTTGAATTCTGTACTCTTTGTGTTCATTGATCAGGTAGAATTCACTCTTCATATTTTCTGGCATTAGATTGTGTGTGTGTGTTTAATTCCTGAAATGGCACTGGAACTAATGGGAAATGTATGTGCATATGTTTATGTATCAAATTTCTAGTTGGTGATCTTGCGGGTTTTGACTGCGGATTAAATTTACTTTATTAAGTTTGGAGTAAATTTTATTGTCAAGGAAAAAAATCGTGTGTATCGTGCAATTTTTGGTATTAGTTTTTTTTTCAATACGCGTTATCCTTATTTATTACAACGTTTCGGCCGTTGTACGCTCCGGACTTCTTCAGGTGGTTGGAATTTCAAACTGAACCCTTTATTTCGCTCACTGGAGTAGACTGTTCTAGTTCCACGTGCCATGTCAGTTATTAGTTATCTCCTGTTAATTTTCCCTCTGAAAGTTCTCCACTGCTTTAACCGGGTATTGAACTCACACTCTTTGGGTCCTGCCACTGGATCTAACCAACGCCTTTATCCACTGTGCCATGTGTCCTGGAACTAGAACAGTCTACCCCAGTGAGTGAAATAAAGGGTTCAGTTCGACATTCCAACCACCTGAAGAAGGCCGGAGCGTACAACGGCCGAAACGTTGTGATAAAAATGGCGATAAAGATGAGGACAATAGTCTGAATAATGTAAAGAATGTACATAATACCTCATCTCAGAAATATAGACAGACGCGTTATCCTGTTGAAATCCTTACAGTATTTAGTATTGTTGAATTTATCGCTAACATTTTTGACCGAGATTTACAAACTACGTTTCATTCAATTTTGCAAACCAGTCGATGAAATTTGTTTAGAAAAATACATAACCCTACTTTTCAGTTTTTATGCACCCTGGTAAAACCAACTGTACTTTGCACCCCTTTATCTGTTTGCACTTCTCCCGAAAATTTGGTTTCGATCGGCCAATGTATGATTATTTTAGAGGGTGTGACGGAGATAGATAAATATGATGTGTATATGGGTGTGTGTTTGGCTGAATTCTATTATTATTATTATTATTATTATTATTATATAATTTTGTATTGTGAGATATTTGGTGTGTTGAAGAAAGGTGTCTATGTGTTTTTTGTTCGTGTGCTGAGCATGACGGAATTATGGAAGTGAATATTTGAAAAAATTAGGTTTCGTCGTCAGCAAGTGTTTTGATCTTACATTTTTTAAGTATGGGTTTTATGAATGTTGTTGATATATAAAAAAAAAAGGCGTCTCGCGTGTGTTTATCGATAGAAGGATTTGAATTAATATTCCCTTTTTTAATCTTTTTTTCTTCGTAATAGGATATGTTTATTTATTTATTTTTATAAGGGTGGCATTTTTTAAGTCAAAGTTCTGACCCCTTTTTATTTCTTTGTTACTAACGGGAGGTGCGGAAAATGTGAATGAATTCCAAAAATTAATTTTGCCGTTTAGACATTTGATCAGATTTTGGGAAGTCTTTCGTTTAGAGAACCTCTCAAAACCCCCTTATATACATATATACCACCACCTACTCGCTAAAAAAAATTAGCATACATTGATGAAAAAAATGTCCCACTTTTAATAAAAACAAGGTTTTATCGTCAAAATCTTTACGTTATTATTAAGATGAAAAACCAAAGGATTTTTTGATTATTAAATTATATTTTTTGATCCTTTTTAAGACATTCGAAATTTTGGTTAAAAATCTTTTTTTTTTTTTGCGTCAGCGCGTTGGCCAAAGATTAGTATAGGATATTTTTATAGTGAAAAACACTGATTTGGAAATTCTTGCAAAAATCAAATAATAATTTTAATGAAATTTTCAGTACTTATTGGAAAATGAAGGAAATTATTTTAGAAATGTTTTTATTTAGAAAATCTTGGCGAAAATATTTTTTAAAACTTGTTACCTCCCACTTATTTAATTTTTTGAAATTATGAGAAATTAAATTTTGTAGGGCTAAATGTTTATATTAGTTAAAAGCAGAACTCCTTGAATCGTCAATTTCTTTATAAAAAAACAGAACCCCCAGTTACAGAAAATTTGCGCTGGATCGTAAAATAAAAATGCCATAAAAATTAGACATCATTTAGAAAATCTTTTAATTGATTTAATGAATGAGTTATATCATGGACATTATTATCTTAAGAAAAAAATTGTTTTGATGAACAATGAATTTTTATAAGAATTGTCTTCATTTTTTTTTTTATTAAATCTTGTTTTAAATCTTTTAAAATATTGCCTTACTTAGAGTTTAAGTGATATTATTAAGTAAAAATTATATTTACTAATCATAAACCGAAAAGGTTGAAAATTCATTTACGCCCAATATTTTAAAAAGAGTTTTTACTTGTTTTGTGTGAATAAACATTTCAATTTTTGTAAATACAGCCATCCCCATGCGACATTATCAGAAGATAAGTGTGGTAACTACAGTAATATTAAAGCCAAAGTACCTAAATTCGATAAAACATTAGCTTACAGAGAATATATGCCCATCGTAGAAAAACATTAAACTTCCGTTTGTCATTCAAACTGTGTATCAGCAAAAATAAACAGCTACCACTGTGCTACAAAATGTATTACTGCGATATTTTAAACTAAAAGTAAGTAACATTTATTTCAAATCAGATTAATTAAATTTTAAATCAGTTAATATTCCTCTAATAAAGTTTCAGAAAAGTATATTTTATTTTTGAAAGATTTTTTTTTAATAAAGAGAATTACATTGCGTTGAAAGTTGTCTAAGATGGCGCTAAAATCAGCCAAGCTTAGCAATTTCAAAGCGAAAACACCTTCCAGTCAATATCAATTAGTTTTGAAATACAGCAAAGCATTTTGCTTATTGGAAATATTAAATTTCATCTATTAGCTTGAAATTTAAACTAAAATAAAAACTTAAAGAAAGATTTGTAATTTTTAAAAATTAATTTTAAACATATTTTGTGGCAGTATCTATCTATATATTTATATATATATATATATATATATGTGTGTGTGTGTGTGTGTGTGTGTGTGTGTGTGTGTGAATGAAGAAATATACTCTTAAGGTGTGCTATATATGTATGGGATAAAGTGCTCAATATCAGAGATAGAGCGTGTGTAAATATAAAAGTGAACATTAAAGTCAGCACTTAGAGGCGACAGGCTGTTTCATTCTAGACGCAATCGTCAGGCAACCTGATATATATATATATATATATATTCTTACCGTTACGCAATAATAACAACCTCTTTTAGGAAGCCAGTTCAGTATTTTAATGAGTTTGAGCCTCATTGTCAGCTCTATATTTATGACCTTGTACCAGACGTATATGTGTGTGAGCGCTACAAATTATATCCCGCTGGCACTTCATCCTGATCATGATAACAGCAGCATATTTTAAATGTCATGCCACTTCAGTAGGAGATCATGGCTCTCCACATATTCTTTTTTTTTTTTATTAACACTGAATTGCCTTGAGTTATTGGAAAAGACGGGGTGTGTTTTCTCATTGACTTTTCCAAATGTTGGTATTCAGGGTTCTGCTACTCTTAGACAGACTGCCATACCAGTCTAGAGATTTCAGTCTACCCAACTATTTAAGACATAGGTTGAGGATACCAAGATCAAATAGATTTATGCTTTTCCCGAGGTCATTCGTGTTAAATGAATGCAACCGTCTTAGTCAGAATTTTGACTTGATTTTAATTTTCGCGCCGCTAATTGTTTCGCTTCCTGTATATACATGAGTGAAAATATGTCACTCGGAAAGTTTGAAGAATTCTATGTGTGCTTCTTTCACCTCAAGGAAATAACTCACCGATAATTTCCATTTATGGAATAACGGGATCTCTCACTGTGTCATCAATGTACTGAACCGACAGATAGGAAAGTTGTAGAAAAGGTTTAAAATGCTTCAAATATAATTTGCTCATAATCTTGACTTTAAAATGCTTAAAGTTATTTCACTGTTATTTTTTTTTTCTTTTGTGTGTCATTTCCCTTCAGGAGGATGGGGAATATAGCTCCCCACAACTTCCTATTAGTAAGGTTTGTCTTTTTTATCATCCCTCCTAGTCCGTTTTCTGTCAGCCATTTGCACACGCTTGTTAGGTAGGTTATGCACTGCTTTCCTCTGTCCCACATGCCTTCAATATGTCTTTCGAGTGTCAAAGTTTTGGAAACGCTTTTTCCTTATTATGTATCCTTTTCTGATCTTACCCCTTTCCGATTCTAAAAACAAGTGTACATTGTGTTTCCATTTTCCTTAAAACTTCCACTTTACTCACATGTTCAATCCATAGTATCCTTCTGTAGAACCACATCTCCGTTACCTCAATTCTCTTCTTCACCTGTGAGGAGACTGTTCAGCATTCACCATATGTTGCATAAGAGTCCAACATTTCTTTCTTTGTTTCTAATGAAATTGTCCTGTTTCTTTTGGAAGGTATCTTTTGCTATCCCAATACACTTTCGTATTTAGGTATCACATTTTCCGTCCTCGTTTAAAACAATTTACAAGTATTTAAATGTTCGTACTTGCTTGATTTCCAATTTGTAGTTCGGACAATGGGCTACTCCACTTGTTGACAACCGTACATTCGGTCTTTTGTTTCCTCACATACCCTTTGTTCCTTTTTAAAACAAATCTTGTTTCAACTTAAACTGCGAGGAATCGGAGCAGTGATGTTACTTTCGTTGTGAAACCGACTCATTTTTGAGGACAATACCATAACCAACTAGGTAAAAAAAAAGCTCTCATGAAACAAGGCTGTCAAGTTTTCCCTCCTATATTCGACTATTTCACGCTATACATTGTGTAACAAAGTATCAATTACACTCCGATTATTGTTCTTGTCCTTGCTGTTAATATCAGAATATTTCAGCCGTTGTGACTTCCGGCCGTCTAGATGCTTCTAGATCCAGGTCTTCTTTCTGAAATTTCGATATGAATTCTTTATTTTATCTGCAGGAGTAGATTATACTCCATAATCCCGCTGATCAAGTTTATGGATATTTCTTTTAATTCTTATCTAGTCTTGCTCCTTCATTGCTCTCCTCGTTTCCATCGGGTCTAACTCTGCAAGATCCGGTTCACTTAATAATTATTCAGTGCAACCTCGGTTCTCGAACGACTCACATGTCGAACAAATCGGTTTTCGAACCGAAAATTCGAGATGAAAATGTCTCGGTTATCGAACAAAATTTCGGTTCTCGAATAACATTGCCGAACCGAGTTAACCCGAACGGAATCATTTCTGAGTCGACCGCCGTTTTGTATACATTCGAGTGTTGTGCCGTGCTTTTCTTTTCCAATTTTAATGTTCTTTGACTTTTTTTCTCTATATTGATTCTTATTGGAAATATAGTTTCGGTTTACGAACATTTCGGGTTACGAACGGCCTTCATGGACGAATTAAATTCGTGAACTGAAGAAGGCCGAGGCGTACAATAGCTGAAACGTCGTAAATATGACAATAAAGATAAACACGTCCGAACAATGGAAATAGTGTAAATCATCAGTTTATACATACAATTTCTAAGGTGACTGTAGCTAAGTATTTGTCACAGGTGCCTGGGATCATATGTTGATTTACTAGAAAGGCAGTTGTAATATTGGGTTGCCGTGATCTCCCTTTAGTTTTTTGCTAGCTTAACAAAATAAAATGGCATGACTTGTATCGTCATGTACTTCAGACGTAGCAGTAGTAATTTGTCTTGTGCAACCCTCACTATGGTGATTATTCCTCTTCAGTTTGGTTTGGATTCAGTGTTTCCTTCTCTAAGCTAATTGCCACTCAAGGCAAGAGATCCCACTAAAGAGAGCTATTTAATCTATATCTAGAAGATGGATTCATGCATTTTTCAATGTTATACCAAGGATAATATGAACGAAATAGAATCGACTGCGATTTGAACGCGGCCTGCCGATTTTAATTTCCCTGCCAAAAAGCTTTACACTAGCCGCACATCAGTTGCCGGCTCACTAAAACCTTCGTTTCCTTTAACTTTTAAAACCATAAACAGATTAAATTAAACTTTGCGCATCTTATTTGCATGGATATTTCTGTGGAAGACATGGGTACATCATTGTAAGTTTAAACTATCATTAAAATTATCATTAAAATTTAATTCTGTACATCATTGTAAGTTTAAATTATCATTAAAATTAAAATTATTAAAATTAAAATTACCATTAAAATTAAATTTCATACATCATTGTAAGTTTAAATTATCAACACGGTATCCGCGGTAACTGAATGTTTTTTACTTCAATAAGAAAATTGGTCATTTTTAGAGGAATTATAAAAAAAAACAAAAACGATGATGATTGTGAACTAAACTTATCCAACAATTCTCGATAAGTCATACTTTTTACAACGGCCTTAGTCTGATAGAACTGATCCATATTATTTCCATACATATGGCCCTTCATAATGACACGCCCTGATGTTTTACTGCAAATGTTGAAATTTGTCATTTGCATTTTTTTTTTTTTTTACAGTAAGTTTCTCACCCTATGCGAGGCCCAGGGGCCACTCGGAGTAGAGGGTTAAGTTAAGGGATAGTTTATACGGATAGAAGCGGAAGATAACGGTTAACTCTAGACGAACAGATTAAGATTGTAGTGATCATGGAAACATCCTCTTGGGAGTCGGTTCCACAGGGCAGTGGTTCGCGTGAAGAAGCTGTTCGAGTGGAACTTACTTCTCCGATTCTATCACTGATGGCATTTGACGATATATATATATATATATATATATATATATATATATATATATATATATATATATATAACGCGTTCATTCCACACATGTTATCTGCCAGATCACGCTATACTGTAAGTCTACGCTGCATTTACAAAAGCGAAGGATTATAAAATCTACAGTGCTCAAGCGCATTAACGTACTGCCTCTTGAATCGACTGAAACGGAAATTGAGCTCTCTGACAAACTTGATGCTGTTAACATATACCAATGATATCGAATCATCATGAAAGGCTCTGCGGGATGCAACACATTCTGCATCCTTGGAGGTTCTCGGCTTACCATATTATAAACATCAAGATTGGTTTGAGGACAATAATACAGAGGTTCAACAGCTTATAGATCAATTGCACTCTCTCATAAAGCATGGATTGAGGACAAGAACTTGTTCACTAAGAAGATCGCTTACAAAAGTCAGGTTCAACGAGCTCTTAGAAGCACGAAAGAGCGTTGGTAGACTGAAAAGGCCACTGAACTCCAAGAAGCTTCAGATAGAATGGAGGTAAAATCTTTCTATGCTGGCCTCAAGAGCGTTTTCGGTCCTCAGAAAAGTGGTATTGCTCCAATCGCTTAAACACCGCTTCGGTTACTGATGAGGAAGCCATCACATCAATTGTGCAAAATCCAGAAATTCCGGAGTTGTCTTTGAACCTACCTATCAAGACGTAAATGACACCATCAAGCAGATCTCATGTGGAACATCACCTACTCCTAATGATCCTATTCCACCTGAAGTGTATAAACATGGTGTCAAAAAGTTAGTAGAAAGGTTGCATCTTCTTTTGAAGATATGGACGACAGGCTGTGTTCCACAATATTCTAAAGACACCTCTGTCAAACACCTCTACAAAAACAAGGGTTCCAGATGTGTCTTTGATAATCATCGGGGGATATCACTCCTTTCAATTTCAGGCAAAATCCTAGATAGACTGATTCTAAACAGAATCATTATACACCTTGTTGACGACATCTATCCTGAATCGCAGTGTGGTTTTCGTTCGTTTCGTGGCACTATTGACATATTTTCTCTTCGTCAGTTTGCAGAGAAGGTTTGCGAGAAAAACCAGGAGTTGTACATGATGTTTGTGGACTTGACGAAGGCCTTTGACACTGTGAATCGAGAGAATCTTTGGCAAGTCTTGAAACCCAGCATCCCAGAAAACATGCTAAAGGTGATCATTTCCTTTCATGAAGGAATGAAAGCTAATATCGTGTCTGATGGTGTCTGATGGTATTATGTCAGAATCCTTTGATGTCACGAACGGCACCAAGCAAGGTTGTGTCATAGCCCCTGTCCTTTTTGCCCTTTTCTTCTCAGTGATGCTGAAATATGCATTCGCAGACACAGAGAGCGACGTCAAGTTTCAGTTTCGAACAACTGGTTGACTCTTCAATCATCAGCACTTCAAAGCCAAGACCCACCTTCGTACTCAAATTATTCGTGATTTGTTGTTTGCTGATGATGCTGCTCTTGTTGCGACATCCTTTGAGGAGGCCCAACATCTAATAAATCATTTCTCTGAAGCATGTAAAGTCTTTGGTCTTACACTTACATAAAGAAAACTGAAACGGTGCAACAACTTTGTCCTACTGCGAAGCAATTCTCTCATGAGAAAAAAAAACCCACCAGTTTACAAATTTTCAGAGAGACCATTGAAAGTAGAAGACAAAGCTCTGAGCTATGCAAAGTCTTTCGCCACCTACAGTGGATTTTTAGATGATGAAATCATGCATCGGTTTGCTAAGGCTAGCAGTGTTTTCGGCAAACTTCACCATTGTTTGTGGGAAGAGCAAAGTATTCGACTGGATACGAAATTTTGGATTTACAGAGCTGTTGTCCTAGCCATTGTTTTGTACGGCTCAGAATCGTGGACTCCATACAGCTACCATATACGCCAGCTAGATGTTTTCCATAAGAGCTGTCTGCGTGCCATCTGTGGAGTTAGCCTTCAAGATAGGGCATCTAACGTAGACAAGTGTAATATTGGAGGAATCGAGACTTTCCTCATACAGTCTCAGTTACGGTGGACTGGTAATTTATTGAGAATGTCTGATGACAAGATATCCAAGATCCTAATGTGCAGCCAGTTAGATCAGGGCTTCGGGAATGTAGGACGCCCATGGCTAAGATACAAAGACAAGCTGGTCAGCTGTCAATATACCTCATAACACCCTCGAGCACTTAGCGTGTTTCAGGAGACTCAGTAGTTTTCAGTCTGCTAGTATGAATCGTTTTCAAGAAGCGAGAGCAAGATCTAAAAGGTCAGCCAATCTAACATTGATCTTATCCCACAATCATCACTCTTGCTCCATATATGGCCTCCTTTGTAAATCTTTGTAAATGCCACTTAAAATTATCGGACAAAATTCATAACTGAATCAATTGGTTAAGTTGTCAGATCCTCATACGTCAAAATTATATATATATATGTGTGTGTGTGTGTGTGTGCGCGCGTGTGTGTGTGTGTATCACAGCTCATCAGTGCGGCTAGACACCCGATCCCTTCAAGACGGGATTGAAATTCTACCCCTAAGTTATTGGCGCCAAGTAGAGAGGAGGGGGGATTTTTTTATATTTATTTTTAAATAAACACGCCAGTGACCGAGAGGACTCAATTCTTTGTAGAGTCTAGGAGAGTATATATATATATATATATATATATATATATATAAACAGATAGAAATTATTAGGATGATTTGATAATTATATTAAGTAATTCATTGAGTCTGAAAGAAACCTCAACAGAATGCAGAAAGCACTGGACGGCTGCAGGTGTGTGTATGTGTGTGTGTGTGCATGTTGTGTTTTCTTTCTTTCTCTGTCACTTTTTACTTTATATCACCTTATTTTATTTCATCTTTTTTTCATGCCTCATGTTTTCTTTCTTTTTGTTTCTTTTGTTTATATCATTCGCTTCTTTCTCTTCTTCTTTTTCAACTTGTTTTACAAGTTTTATTCTTTCTCTTCTCCCCTCTCTAACCCTTTTTGT
>CAHIKZ030001413.1:375000-407500 GCA_903632075.3 Acanthosepion pharaonis
TTTTAAATTAAGTTTTATTAAAGCAAAAAACTATAGCGCGCCTCAAAAACATCTAAATAAAGTAAATAAACTAAGATTAAGATTAAGATATATTTAAACATATTTAATTCACTCATTTTTTCAAGCAAAACTCTAGCCAGCCTTACTACTGTTTATTGTGGAGCGGATTATTATTAATGAAAAAGTAAATAAACTTAAATTAAGATATATATAAACATATTTAATTTAATCATTTTCTATAACGAGACTTACTTCTTCGAAAAATAATTATTTACTATTTATTTTGGAGGAGAATTTAGAATATTTAAGTAAATAATTTTTTTCTTTTGAACATTACTTTGAAGAAGCAAACATTTCTCTGTAAATGAATTTAATTACTAACAATTTTGAAAGAGAGTAGAAGCAAGATACATTGAGAATTTAGTTTTGAAACTCGATTATTTCAAGTTATATTTTATAACTTTTAAAGAAAAAGAATAGTTAAATAAAAATTTGGCGAGACAAACATGAGTTACGGTCAACATTAGTGGTGTTGAATATTTCTTTTACGATTACATGCATTATTTACATGATTCGAATTGTTATCCTCATCTTCATTGCCGTATTCACAGCGTTTCGGTAATTATACGCTCCGGCCTTCTTCAGACGATTGGAATTTCGAACTGAACCTTTTATTTCGAATAACAGTTCGAATAATAACTTCACTAATTATTTTTTGCTGAACAAATTGCACATTCTCACAGAGCAAATAGAATTCTTCAACTAACACAGAGCAAACAGAATTCTTCAACTAACACAAAACTTATTAATCTCTACATCGAAATCGAATCCATTCAAATTATAAACACGACGAAAATATCCTAAAAAAAATAAATACTAATATTTCCACCACCAACCTAAGTAAAAAAAATAAAAAGAATTATAGACTCCACTGAATCGAGTATATTTAATTCAATCATTCGTAACGACTCTTCCCTATCAATTAAAGTATGGCAGAAAACCAACATTGTTTATGAATTAAAATGTCATCCCAGATATTGTACTACAAAAGGAAAAAACAATATTTATGTTGGCTAAAATAAGACCAAGTTCATTCGACGGCTGAGTTTTCATTTGCATGTTACGACCAATATTTCTAAATATTTGCAATAGAATAATTGTCCACATTCGCAATTCAGAAAATTTTTTGTTGAAAATGCATCCATACATTTTCATGAAAATAATAAAAATAACTTAAAAATTCTCGAAGATATCTATATCAAAATATTTAAACTAAACGATAATAAAATTATGAATACTGCACGAATGTTTTAAAATGTTTACAGTAGATAGTTTAAAATATCTACGTTTGTACGTTTGTATACATATATATGTACAAAATAAATATATATATATATATAAATATATATAGATATATGTATCTATATATAAAATATATATAATATATATATATATATATATATATATATATATATATATATATATATATATATATATATATATATATATATATATATGGAAATATATTAATGAATTCAGCCCTCTGGTTGCTGACGTTTGTATAATTCCGTACATAATATGTTAAAAATTTTCCCCTTTAGGGGTAGGACTGACGCCAAAATCGGTCGGGTTTCGATCCCGGCTTGAAGCAATCGGATATCTAGCCTCATAGATGAGCTGTGATGCTGAGAAACTGGCTTGTATGTGGATTACTATATATATATATATATATATATATATATATATATATATATATATATATTATATATATATATATATATAATTATATACATCTCTCTCTCTATATATATATATATTACTGAAGGTACATATTATGCAACGACTCGGAGTTTCATGCAAACATGCAATAATTATATGCAAAATACTGAAAGAGAAAAATATCTATAAGACTTTTTTATTTCATTATTATTCACATTGTTTTACACACATTTACATTGTTCGGTCTATCATCCTTATCTTTGTCGCCATATTTATCACAACGTTTCGGCCGTTGCACACTCCGGCCTTCTGCAGGTGGTTGGAATGTCGAACTGAACCTTTTATTTCGCATGCTGTGGTAGACTGTTCTATTTCCCAGTGCCATGTCTAATGGATGTCAGTTATCACCTGTTAATTCCCTTTTCCAAGTTCTCCACCGCCTTAACCAGATATTGAACTCACACGCTTTGGGTCCTGTCACTGGATCTTACTAACGTCTTTATCCACTGTGCCATGTCTCCTTGAGGATATCTGTGTATGAATTTAAACCTGTCTTCAGCAATCATTTTTTACCAGCGGTCATATTGCAAATTTTGGGGGAGAGAGAGAGAGACGGAGAGTAATTAAACACTTTGAAATTATAACAGTCTTTTTTTCAGTATTTTTACCATCATGTAACTTACACACACAAATGGATAAATCTCAGAACCTCATAACTACTGTAGTAATCATATCTAATTATCACTGCGTTTTATAATCTTATTCCTAGTGCTAGTCTATTGTATAACTTTTTTGTACAATGCTGTGTGATGGTTAAATTAGTGTTTTATTGCTCAAAAGTGGTTCAGTGGAAGTTTGTAAATAACTGCATGTAAGCAGTGATATTAAATTAAATATTGTGTTCGAACTAGTCAACTTCAAGCGTATTAAATGCACGGATTAAGTTTCACTAGAGTCGATAAAACTATGCGTCTGCACTTAGCGCGTCAGAAGAACCTGCACATTGGGGTAAATTATGCACTCATTGAATAAGACTAATAGAAACGAATCGGACTAATCTTGACGCTTCTCTCCCACCGGAAGAAACCGCTTTTGAAGGCCGTCTATAGCTGTCGCTCGACCGGAACTTGGCTTTCATCACTATAATTTCATGCGGCATTAAGTGTTGCCAGAACCTGGAAAACAATTAAAGACAAGGTATACGCTACACAACTTCAGTGAATCCAAAATGTTTTGATCTAAAAAGCATCCAACGCGAGTCAGCCACAAAGGAATTGTTTTCATTCAAGACAATAGACGTACACGTCTCGCGCGTTGGAAATAAGTTGTTAATCCTTGGTCGGTAATTATCGCCACACCCGTCATATTCTATGGCTAATTATCACGTCTTGTCTGTAGATAATCATCTGAATTATAATCCTTACAGTATCTTTCGCATCAAAACCAATGATTTCGGTACACTTGTACTATTCAGCGGAAAAATATCAAAAAGTGAGAGAAATTATTTCTTTTCTTATTTCCTTGTCGATTACAAAGAAAATCACAGGCATTTTGTTTGCGTAACGATATATATATATATATATATATATATATATATATATATATATATATAATTATTTATTTAAGAATATGATTCCAACACGCTACATAAGAGTTCTCATGTTTCAAAACAAGAGCCGAAAACTTCAATATAAATAAATAATTATTTTTATGCTCTACTTTTGTATCGAGCACTATTTTTAAAAAATAATAACAAAAATACTAAAGAACTTTGGATTATTTACCTAACGAGTTCTTTCCTATTTTCTATATATTTTTCACACACACATTATATATATATATATATATATATATATATATATAGAGAGAGAGAGAGAGAACGAGAAAGGTGAGTGGCACAGAGGTCTGCTACACAAACTCCCCAGCTATGGTATCTTTGGAAGTGTTTTCTCAGTTACGAAGTCCTTCCTATCATGTAGGTCCATGAAAACGTTAGTAATAGACAGTCCACTGAAGCCCATGCAGGCATCCACCAAAGCTCTCAACTCTGTCTTACCGTTTTCCTGTTATATATTAACATTCTACCTAAGGACATTCTTAGATCATTAGGAAATATATATATATGCATGTAATAGCACAGTTTATGAGAGTACCCCCAAAATCTTGATTGCCTGAGCTTAGCACCTGATCTCTCCTGCACACGGCTCAATGAGTTTGGCGGAATTGGCTTGTAGCATTCAATACCTCCAAAGCCAAGCTAGTAATACGATATTATTACAAAGCAAACTGAGTTTTCTCCAGTTAAGATAAACGTTTGTATTCTTTTTGAGACTCCTTGCCTAGAATGTCTCAGTGGGACTCAAGTTCTCTCCAGTCTTCAAGTGGAACTTGTATATACGATCTATGGCTTAAGACCCTGCAAAAATGATCGGTTCATTGTACCGATCTAGAAAGTACCTAAAGCCAGCAATGCTGAATTTTTCGCAAGAATGGTTTTCTACCCTGCAACCTCTATCCAACAGACGAAATGTTTTTGTAGCTAGTAACATGCCCTGCCATGTACGCTGAATCGACTCATCCATATCTTCTTGACATTCCATTGAGGATCAGGAAATTTCACTAGAACTGTTGCATTATGCAACCTACTCCTGAGAGGATACTCCCTCCCAAGTACAGCACTTAATCTTTTCATATCGAAGGTCACCTGTTATCTATCCTACAGATTCTCATAATATTCACCTCTTGCTCCATCCATGTACAGGCTTATAACAGCTTCATTAAGTAATTCTCTACCTTGAGAGTCTCTGGGCTCTTGTATTAGGTGAGCAAAAATTATAAATATATATATATAATTGTATTGTTTCAAATGTGGCATACTTATTGCGGGTAGAGATTATTATCAGATAGTGTCCGTTTGTAGATAGAATCAGTGTAGGTATAGAAATCAACACTGTAAGATAACTGAGTTTCATAATTTATCACATAAACTTTTATTAAATGTGCGCCTGTCGGTAGACAAAACAAACATTGTTTCAAAAGCGAAACGTCTAGTCAAATACGAATATCCAGTAAAATTAACGTTTAAAATAATAAAATCCATTAATAATATATATATATATATATATATATATATATATATATATATATATGTGTGTGTGTGTGTACGAGCAGTTCTACTCACTTACCAAAATCCGATTAAATATTTAACATTAAATTAATATATGTAGGTTAGGAGATTTCCTTTGTCGACTTTTCAGCATCCTCGTGTGTATTAAAAACAAAATATTATTTAAGAGATTTAAATAAAGAAATTAAAATGAGGGAAAATAAAAGAAATCTAGTATATATATATATATATATATATATATATATATATATATATATATATATATATATATATATATATTATTCACACAGGAAGATGTTCTGAAACGCTCTCAGGCCCATCAAGACGAGGTCCCAAAATAAACTGTTTCATCAGATTTGGGGAATTTGGTCAGGCCTAGAATGTTTCAATGCTCCGTCTATATTATTCATTATATTATTTTTCTTTTGAAAACGTAGTTTATGCCTTCCTTTAATAATAAAAAAAAAAACTTTATTCGTCTCTTCTTCTTAAATTGCTTCCCAGTCTTTTATCCGCCATTTTTCTTTTATCTGTTTCTTTGTCTCTCCCTTTCATTTTCTTCTCGCGCCTTCCATTTTTTTATTCCTATTTTTCATTTATATTTTCTCACTTATAAAAGGGTCCCTATTTTTTCTTCTACTACTCTTATTTTTCTCTGTCTTCAGACTGTTTCCTTTCATTATTTTTCTCTGGTCTGTCCTTCTCTTTGTTGCTTTCTATTTTCACTTCCTTCCCATCATGCTCTTTTCGTCATTTCTTTTTGTGAAATCATCCAAGTTTTATTTAACAAGTTTCTTTCCTGGCGCGTTTTCCTATTTGTCAATTTTTCCCCTTCGCAATGACCCTCATCCCGCCCCAGTAACAGCCATTTATACATATACCTTTCTACTCGTCTGTATTTGATCTATTCAACACGCATCATCTTTATTTAATACATTCCGATCTTACCTACGTGTCTTTCGCTCCAGCTTAACTATCAATAATACTACTTTTTTTTTTCTTTAAATTAATTATTAATCTTTCCTTCAGGTATTTGACTATTCATTGTTTTTCTATTCATTCAGTAAATTGCAGTTTTTTTTCTTCTATTTACTTATGTTTCAATTAACCACTTTAAACTGGTTGATTCGACCTTCCTAAAGAGAATTCCCTTTTGTCCTGGAGCGATTGACGATATATTTCGCCGATTTAATATCACACACTGACAAGTCTATATGCTCTACTGAAAATAGTGAAAAATTAATTTTACTGTCTTGTTAACAAACTCGAGCTTCGGCTTTCACGAAATGGCGATTGGAAAACGTACGAATCCATCTCTTTTTTCCTCCAGCTATAAGTTAAATAGCGAGTATAGTAAAAGGAAAACACCTACTTCTGAATTGAACAGTAGGACTAAGGTCCGCACAGAGTATAGTTGCAGTATAAATCAAAGACTGGCTATGTGGATGTTGATTAAATACAAATAGACATGAGCAGATGGGTTTCATCCATCGTGAAGAGGAACTAAAACTGATTTGTTGCCTGTCTTCAAGTCAAAGCAGCTTTCTCGGTGACCTGCATATGACAGCAACGTGTCAGGCTCTATATTACTTACAGTATATACTAGAGTACTGTGCCAGATTTTTATATTTTCTTACTTTTACACAAAAACTATACACAGATATTTTTTCAAAAAAGTTAGAAATTAACACATTTCGGGTAACCGGTTTCACTGTTCACAGATTAATTTCTTCTGGAGGGGTTAAAATTCAAGTGTCGCGCTATATATGAAGTCGGTTTATATACGAGTATATCGAGGATATACGAGGGAGGCACGGTGGTGTAATGAATAGCGGCTCGGATTGAGGGATTCGAATTCTCCAGGGTGTGAAGTAATGGATTGAAGAGTCGGAGAGCCGAGTTCGAATTCCAGTTGAATCCATTACATTCACTTACGTGCTAATAACCTTTGGGAAAGGTATGAATCCTCTTCTTCTCCCCTCAACTATGGGTAAATAGCAGGACAGAAAGCAACAGAAAGAAATGGCAACCTACTGCGGGAAAAATCTGCTTCGTCAGTCATGTATCGAAAGATACATGATCGCCTAAGTGCGTATCACGCATGGCACATAAATTATGATACCTTTCAAGAAAAATTCTTTCTACCTAGAAATTTGACGATACATTTCACTGAGCTACGAAAAATATCCTAATGTTATTGTTTCACCTTCTTGTGTGTTCGCGCATGCGCGTAGCGGTTATCAGCTATAAAAAAAGAATCGACGAACTGAGTTCAAATTCCAACCGTTCCTCTCATTTTCTCACAGATACGATTGAAAAAGTATGAATCCATCTGTTTTCTGACTAAATAGTAGGATAGCCTTCTTTGGCAACTAGTCTAGGAGAAGGATAACTGAATATAAAACTGTTTGGGCGTGGAGATATTAACTGCACTCCATGAAAACTACTTGTTACAGAAACCACCGTGGCAACACCACGAATGGTTAGTTTGTGGCCCCTGTTCACCACAGGGGTGTCTAACAGAACTAAAGATGAGAAGTTATCCACAACAAAACCAAGGGCCCCAATTGTGTTTTCCTCATTCAAGTGCTCTGTGCTTCTCTTCTTGCTTTCTGTCAAGTCCAGGCTCCTTCCTTGGAATTTTTTTTCTTTGAAGTGCAAGTTTTATTTCACAAGCAATCCAGATTGAAGATTTCTAGAAAATAAAACATGAAAGCATACAAGATATATAACGGTCCTTCCTAAAGTAATGCCTCCTATTCTTGTAATGTTCACCCACGGCTTCAGTAGTGATCCTGATATGGCAGTAAAATCTGAATCCTTCCCACCAATAATCCATATCTTTTGTGCATTATTACAGACATCAGCTGAACAATTGCCTAGTAGAAATTGCGTACGAAACAAAGACGTATCATTGAATTCTTCCATACAGAAAAATTGCACCAATCAACAGTTACAAAGAGTTTACGGAAACCAAACAGTGGATGTAAGCACAGTTATACAGTAATGATATACAGCAGTGAAGGTTACTGGTCAGGCCTATGAAAGATAGACAAAGATGCCATCATTGCTGATAGGAAAATGTGGTACGCCTCTCCTGGTCCAGATCATTATTAATAGGCTCGTCTTTACCACTGGGGAAAAAGGCATAGTTAATGGTGGTGACTATGTTGGGAAAATAGTGTTTTCTAACGGAAAAAACATGCTTTATTCAACGGTGTTATTGTATTCTTTTTTTTGTTATATACTTTAGCTTCCGTGGCTGTAACTAGGAGGCATTACTTTCGGGGCACCTCTCATGCAAACAAGAGAATCCATAAAAGAAAAAAGAAAACAAAAATACAAATGTGTCTTTTATATTCGGCCAGAACAAGACAGAAGGTTTCTTTTATTCTGCTCTTTTTGATTACTTACTTTCTCTCTCTCTCTCTCTTTTTTTTCGTTCACGCATGTTTTTTCTTGCATACATACATTCACGACCTTACTCTCCAATTTTGAATGCCTTGCTCTCCCCCTTCACGTCTTGCCCCAATCCAACGGGACTAGTCTGGCAACAAATCTAGTTTATTTTTGTTTTGAGGTTTTTTGTTTTAACATCATCAGCATCAAATATTCACAGGGATTTTGAACAGTTTTTTTTTTTACCTCCTCGATAGAATTCTTCTTCATTTGCATTTGTTCATTGTCTTTTTTGTCTCTTTTAAAGTCTTTTTTCTTTATAATTTTATACAGAAATATACAACGGACTAACACGAGTATTTTTTTCTCTCTTTTTTTTATAATTGTCGTGTAGTCAAGAAATAATTATCTAGGTTTAGAGTTGGGAAGAAACCGTTGGGAAAACGCTGGAGGAAATAAAAAAGATGTTATTTGGCGGGAATAATTGTAAAATGTTGTCGAAGTTGGTAGAATCCTAAGTAAGCCTCAGATCTTTTTAATTTAGTGTTCATAGACTTACTCTGAAGCATCCACAAAATAGTACGTATTCTTTAACGGTAGACAGGGGAAAAATATGTCCAAGTTTGTGTTCTAAGCCTGCTCTATTGTAATAAACATCTATATAGTGTTCGGAAAATAATCTCGCATTTCTAGAGCAGGAATAAAAGTTAACTATTTATCAAGAATATAAATCATTATTAACAATGGCCAAAGCCTATTACGAAACGGTTTTATACCTTGTTGAAAAAAAAAAAAAAAAAAAAAAAAAAAAAGGTCTGTATAGAAAACAAAGTTCGCCCAAGAGAACAGTCAGTGGAATATTAATTATTATGAGATTTTAGAATAAGGTAAGTTGATCACAATGCTTTTTCAATGGTAACAAGTTGAATGCATATGTTCCCAAACTTCAGCTTATGCCAGCTGGAAGTATCATTCTAACGAATATCAATGCAAACGTACATTTAATACAACTTGAAATTCTCATTTAATAAAATTACTAGAACCATCTAATAACCGAATTTATAAAAGAAGAACCATTACTTTTTCAACAAGGAATAAAATTAATTTCTCCAACTGGCTTTTTTTGTTGTTATTTTTTGCTAACAGAATTAATCATTTTTATTATATGTATGTGTTTTTATCCTTTTAAAGTGGCATCAACGTCATATAATAAAGTTGAAAATTCTATTAAAAGATACAAAAATGTATACTCACTAAAACAAAACCATTGTCGTCTTTTTTCTTTTTTTAGAATTTTAAAACAAAAAATAATCTTACTTTTCAGTCCTTTTTTTTTTTTAAATAAAATTTCAGAAATGTAAAATAAACATTAACTGGTTACAGATATTTAGCAAGCTTGGCTTTATCTGGTACCAGGCCGAATGGAGGGATAAAAGTTGGGAGGGCCTGCATGCTTTGAAAAACCTGCATTCAGACACAGACCTGGATTAAAATCTTACAGGTTGGCTTATATATTAAATTTTGCACAAGGCAAAATAGTAAGAAAAATTTACGCTGGCACAGGTAGAAATCTTGGAACTACCTTAACCCCTAGGTAGGCATACATACATATATGTGTGTAAATTAAATTCTAACTCTGGTTGAGAAACTGAGGTCGGAATATCTTGCAAGCTGAAAGGCCTGCATGCATTGAACACTATTTGTGCCGGTGAGAAAGTCGACCACGACGCAGGCGCTTTGACCGGTAATAATTAAAACAAGCAAATATTTGATTTCAAATTTTTGAAAAAAAAATCCTTTTAAATAAAACAATAATTTAATTTTGCCTCTTATATTTAAGTAAATATTTACTTAAATAATTTTTAAAAAGTGCGGTATGTTTTTTATTTTTTTTTAAGCTTTTTTTTTGCTGGCTGGGAGATAGCAGAATAACAGGTGTGTCTATGATTTCGGAGGGCTATTTGGGAATTAAAATTTCATATCGTTTAAAGTAAGTGTATGGGTGTTTTTTTTTTCTTTATATTTCGTTTAATATATTATTATTTGACGATAGGACGCACTGAGTTTGAAACCAAATAATTGAAATAAAGTCAACCTGCCTAAAATATATGAAAACCGAGCCCTTCCTTTACGCTAGTTTTTAGCCTTTACTACCATAGATAACCAATATTTCTGAATATTCCCTCCTGTAATGAGGGACAGATTTCTGCTCCCGGTCCTAAGTCCTATATATCATCAATTAAAGATATACATTTAACAAATCTCTTCTTGCCGAGAGCACGTGTGTAAACTCAGCAACGTCATACATAAGAGGATTAATTTTTGAATAGTCTGCACTGTCCAGGTTGAAGTTGAGCCGGAAAATCGCTGGTCGTAGTGGTGGAAGTCAGTTCGATTCTTATTACTTTTAGCTACTTCCGGGTTCAACTTGAGCAAATCGTGCAGTGCCGAATAAGCAGCCACCGTGAAATTTCGATCACCGGTGGTCATCAGGTCAAAAACACAAGAATCAAAATAAAAATCCACAACTTTGGCCTGGCGACACAGTGTTTCTGCATCATGTCGACTCATGACCAGCTTGTTCTGAGTCTTATATTCCATAAGTTTTTGGTGTTTTTGAGCTAAGAACTCCTGGTAGTTGATCTGCTCGGATTTGGGACAGCCCCGAACACAGAGCTCAGGCACGTTTCCATTGGAATCGTCCACTATTTCTTCTGGCATCCAGAGCGCGAACGTGAAATAGCGGCCAATTTGCCGGACAAGGATGGTCGTATCAATGTACTTGATGTGAATCTTTATATGTTTGTTTGGTTCGAGAACCTTGAGTTCGATCCCGTTGCCCGGGCCGTAATGCGTCCGACCGTCGTCGAATGTGCTCGGCAGATTGTTGGCTTGGGTTTCGTAAGTCACAAAATGATTCGCACCACACAGTTCATTCCGTCGAATTCGCACCGTCAACTGCAAGAGAAAGAAAACATATTTTACTTTAGAAAAATGAATATATTTATGTAAGTATATACTATAAATATACATCTGTGATAGTTGTGAATACACGATCTCTTTACGAAAATTGTCTAGTCATTTAATATTAACGAAAATTACCGAGGGAAATGTTAGAACAGTGTTACTCAAAGTGTAGTACCCGTACTGGTGCCGGTACGCGGAGTTTTCAGGAAACAAAGAAACAGTCACATTCCCCGCCACATGAGACGACCGGGATATCTGATTTTAATTTTTTTTTTTTGTTAATTTTCATTTTAGTTTTATATCTATTATGGTTAAATTTTTTAATTACTTATGTTAAAAATCATTGTTATACAACTAACGAATACAATATAGTGAACAGCGAAATACGTAAGACAACACCATCGCAGTGATCTAGCATGTGGCTGTGTAGGATCCACACCTACGAATACCAAAAGACTATTTTTATGAGCATATATGTTTACAGAATCAATATAAAAAAAAAAAATGAAGCAATATTTTATATGGGGGAAGGAGTTGACGGTACTAAAGTATTTTTTTTTTCTTAATAGCTATTTGATGGAGATTGTTTTGTCTTAATATATTAGTGCTTCCATTTTTAAGCCATTAGAACAAAGAACGATCATGGCTCTCCACTACTTCCTATTTATCGCAACTTTCAGCTTTTTCTTTACTTGCATTCGACCTTTCTGTTGTTATTCATCTATACAAGCTAATTAAAGTAGGCTAGTCATTGTTTCCCCTCTTGCTTTTCCCTTTGAGTGTCAAATTCTCCAGACCTACCTTCATCATATGTGTCCAAAAGATTTCAACTGTCTCTGATTAGAAATATAAGTATCCTCTTTGTATCCATTTTCCTTTAAACATCTCACATGCTTTATTTCATTATCTTTCTGTAGAACCATATTTCTTTTGCCTCAAGTTTCCTCTTCATCTGTGAGGAAACTCTCCAATATTTACTATCATAGGGGAGAACCGATATTACTTAGTAGTTCAACAATCCTGCCTTTGTTTTGAAAGAAACTCTTGTTAATGTTTTGTTTAACTATTAGAAGGCATCTTTCGCTAGTCCAGTGCGCCTTTGTATCAATATTTATTGTATGAAATACAATTATGACACAAAGCCGAAAACAGAGAATGGGTTGAGGCTGGTCTTCACTATCTTATGCCAATCTAATCCGATTCACGGCCCATTCACTTATTACAATTTACGCATTCACCTCAAGAACACGTCCGTCACCAGTCAATTCTCCATATACCATAATGCCGCATACTCTCAGGGAACCTAAAAAAACGCACCCCATGATATAAAAATTTCATGATCATAAAAATTTTATATATAAAAATCTATGGATGATTTACCATGAGAGGGGAGGGGATGAACCTAAAAAACAAACTAAATATCAAAACAAACCAAACAAAGATAACCGATGTCAGTAGATCCTGTCCAACCCTCAAAAAAAAAAAAAAAAAAGAGGCCGCTGTATTCTGCCCTTAGCGAGAGAGCCTCTTGAGTTTGTATAAAGGAAAGGAGAAAATAAATAGAGACAAGGGAGTAAAGAAAGCTGACCCAGTCAAGATGTAAAAAGGAGGGGGGAACAAACCGGGGAAGGAGGGGGGAACAAACCGGGGAAGGAGGGGAACAAACCGGGAAAGGAACCGGGGGGAGGGGAACAAACCGGGGGAACAAACCGGGGGAACAAACTGGGGGGAACAAACCGGGGGGAACAAACCAGGGAACAAACCGGGGGGAACAAACTGGGGGGAAAACGGGGGGATCTCAACTTCAGTGCTCCTTTTTTATCTGGGTGTCACATTTTTCGTCGTCTGTTTTAATACCTCTCAGTGTCATTAAATATATCGGAACAAGAAATGTAATAATTAGGAACCGAATGTTCAACTCAGATCAACACAAATGAAGACGGACGTATACCTATGTGTCATAGACTACTCAAAGCGCGCCTTGGTTACGAATACGTAGCCGTTGATTAAATCGAGAGAAACCTGCCCGCTTCGCTGTTGCCTTAAGTCTAGGAAAACCCCTGCCCTGCCCAGCGTTGGAACGTAAATGATATGCTAATTTCGTGTTTTCTATCCAGTTAATTTGTCAGTAATTTTTTTATGACATATATTACAGATTTATGATTGATTGTGTTATGTGAATATGTATAGAGAAAAGCTAATTTTATGTTTCATTTCAGCATCTGAGACCACTTCGTCCCAGGAGAGACATACTGAATGCGTTTATAATATTGTCCCTGTAGATGGGTTGAAAATCCACCTTGTTCAACAAATATCGTCTTTGGTGGCATCTTCAAGATATCATCTGGAAAGAAGTAATTACTTTTATGTGCCGTAATCTTCAAGACTTTGGCGCTCATACATCTTTACAGATTCCTGTCACTCTTGTGGAATATTTGTCTCTTTTTAGCCACGCTCTGTCTGTCCATCAAAACCCCACTCGCTCAAATGAAGAGCTTCTCTAGTTTTGGGTTCTTTATTTATTTTTATAAATACTTGCCTTTTCCTTCTTCAGAAAATGTTGAAAGGCAAATCTTAGAAAACTGTTTATTTTATATGGGGCACTAGAGAATGTTTCAGATCCTTCACTTTTGCAAGAAATGAAAACTAAACAAATTGTCGTCTTGGTTTCAGTTTTTATGACAATCCTGTAGAGTTTGAGCTGTAACATGTCTATTTCGTAAATTCATCAATGTCATTAATTTTCAAAACAAGTAATAAAACTTTATCTTGGCCTCTCCCCCCTCCTTGAAACTCTAGCTTTCATATTATAAATCATATATACGGGAAAAGTTCATAGGCCTCATTCTAGAAAATAAATAGTAACGAAAGACCAAAAAAAGTGTATTTAAAATATTATTTATAATAGGATAATAAATTGGAAAGAAAATTATTCATGAGAAAAAAAAAAAAAAGGATCTCTTCTGTTAATTCACCCCAAAATAGAAATAATTTATATTTACTAAAATTCACACCAAATTCTCTCAGAACGAGGCTTTTCGATTGCACTCTGGTTGTAATCGCCCCAAATGTGGACGATTCGGGTACGTTGTTTGTATGTGTGGAATGTACGTTCGCGCTTACTCCGATAAAATACCAAAAAATGATTTATTTATTTAAAATGTAAAAAAAAAAAAAAATCCTTGTAAGTACCTCGAATACCATCTGCACTTAGGAAATTAGAATAACTCCCTGATCTTTGGTAATTTTTCATTCTTAGGCTTGGAGTTGTTGGGAGGCAAAGCTAAACAAATTTTTGATTTATAATTTCAAACGAGTGCCAAAAATTCAATAAGAAAAACAAACTTTGATTTATAATTTTTGGAGGGTGAATTAATATTTGCGATAAGTAACTTTACATTATTTGGAGTGAATTAAAAGAAACGATCAAAAAATATATTGAATTAAAAATCCTTGAAAACTTAACATCTGACTTAAACTTCCGACTTTTTTTATTTTGTGGAGAGGCGGGGTGCCTAGATTATAGGTCAAGATCAAAGATTCGAAATTACTTTTTAAAATATTATTAAACTCATTTTTCTGCCATTTTCAAATCTTTCCTTAAACTAACAATAAGGGGCTTAATCCATCTTGTCAATTAAGTTGTAAACTTTTTAAAACCCGCAAGCTTTATAGAACAAAATGCTCTGTGTGTGTGTGCGTACGTGCGTGATACTGAAGCATTGTTTATTTCACCCCAGCCCAAGCCACACCCTTTATCTTTACCCATGACCCATCTTTGCCCCTTCCTACCTCCGGTTTAGCACTGCGACCGCACATTTTATTTCTTTGCCCCAGGATAAAGTTCAAATGGTCATCTCTCCCTATCTCTCTTTTGCCCGGTAAATCTCGCCCCTACCAAGTCCCTAAAAAATGTCCTTTCTGACACCCTCACTCCACCGTCCATTGTAATCACTAAAAACAAGCCAGAAAGTAAGAATAGCTACTTTTTACAACCATGTCTCCCGTTTTTCTTTTCTTAAAGCAGGTCAAAGGGATTTTTCCCCCCTCTTCACCACGTTAATTCGTTCATCTCACTTAATACTTTTATCTCGGACCGGTTTAAAAATAAAAGGTTTTTCGTTAAACTAAACTCGAGGAATACAAAATAAAATAACTCCCGAGTAAATTCGAACTTCCATGTAAAACCTAACAACACATGACTTACACGGGCGACGCCTTCACGGAGTTTACTACCATGCCAGATATGTACGCAAATATACGTATAATTATATCTAAAAAAAATAAATTAGATAATTAAATATAAGACAAATGCCATAAATGTTTTTAGATAATCAAATATTAAGAAACAAAAGACAAAAGGGTGATTTTGTTAATGTCAAACTATGATTTGTTCACACCATTGTTTATGTCAGCTCAAAATTTAATTAGGATTTACAAACTCTTAAAATTAATAATCGATATTTTTATTCTTGAAAAAATCTCGACTTAGTATAAGTTTATGATGTATTTACCATACATTTAAGCATTTGAATTTCTCATATAAATCACTTTTAACACTAGTACACTAACCATCAATTAAAGTTACACCACTACTAACCATGGGTATATCATACCTGATTTTAAAAATATCAAAAAAAAAAAAAAAAGTATTAAATATAAATCTTTATTTGTAATATTTTACATGCATATCTTTATTTGTAATATTTTACATAAATTTTTCAAACTTTGTACTTTGAGTTAACATTAATACTAGGAACTGAAAAACATTTAGGTAAGAAAATCATGTACTGAAAATTGTAATCAAATATAGGAAAATTTGCACTGGATACTATATACCAATGGTTAGTGTTCTAGGGTTAAACTGTGGCCCATATTCTTATTCAGCACAATTGATGTTGCTTCTTATTGCAGATGTGACAGATCGTCCCTATTGTTTCTTAAGTACCATATTTCCTTGTGTATAATACGCGACTCTGTGATTTATAAGCTAAAAGCAGCGAATAAATTACATACTTTTGTATAACTCTGTATTACATCAGAGGCGTAATGGATAGTGATTCTGATTGAGTTCGAATTCCAATCAAATCCATATCAATTACGTGCTAATACCCTTGGGAAAGGTATAAATGCTCTTCTCTCCCCCAGAAAAAAAATGGCAAACTATTGCGTGAAAAAAATCTGCCTCGTCAGTCATGTATCGTACAGCCATCCCTATGTAATTATTTTTAGGCTGTACCATACCCATTCAAATTTCAATGTTATACATATATTTTACTGAAATATTTAATTTTTCACGATATTAAAAAATAGACTGTGATGGAAAAGTAACTCCTTATACCCTATTTTTAATGTATGATGGACTCACCCGTCTTATAAAAATTATGGTTAGACAGGAGAGTCCATCATACGTAAAATAGGGAGTTACTTTTCAATCACACTGTAGAAATGAACTGGATGTTTCGCTATTGCGTTTTTTTTTTGTTTTTGTTTTTCTCTAATTTCCGTTTCAAAACTTATTTTCGGGGATACGTGCTAACTAGACATATCCGGTAATACATTTAATTAATCTATCAGACTTTTCTTCTTTGATATTTCTGCATTTTCATAAACTATGAAAATAAAAATATTATCTTTCATTAAGAATGACGAGAGAAACAAATATTGCTTTATATCAAATACATTTTCTAAATAACTGATATCAACACCCGCTTACTTTTTCTTTTTGTTTAGCGGCATAAGAAACTATGGCTTATATAATACCGAAATCTGAATATTTTGAACGCAGTTTTTTTTTTTTTTAAATAATAGTTTTAGTGATACAAGTCTTACTAATTAACCCATAGCTGGGGGAAGTAGATGTAGATTCATACCTTTACCAAGGATATATGAGCGTAAGGAAATATAACGAACTGTACTGGAACTCGGCTCTCCAATTAACAATTCCAAGTCATTATCCATTACACCACTCGGTATTCCCAAGTGGTTACTCATCTACTTACTGACCAGGCTCGACGTTGCTTAACTTCTGTGATCGTATGTGAACCGGGGTTTGAATGCGATGTGACTGTAAGAATACGTCCCGAAATGACTTGGCATTAAAATATGAAGACATTTTCTCGCAGAAGTGTAATTCCAAATTTTACTAGAAGGCCAAAGAATAAAAACCTGAAAGGAGTTCAAAACAAAGAGGAATACTGTGTAGCGTCAAGAAAACTCCGTCTTCGAACTTCAGAAGACGGATTGAACTCAAAGAATTAAACAAAAGAAATAAGGCTCCCCAAGTGGCAATGTATTAATCTTCTGCCAAGATAAAGAAAAAAAAGAAAGATAAAATGGTAACGACCCGGTATTAATGGTGTTAATAAAAATAAAATAGAAAAAAAAAAATCAACCTAAGCCGTTAAAATTGACCGCCGGCTGAAATTTACTGAAGTGACTAAACAAGACAATTGGGTAGGTCCTTTACGAGCGTCAATGAAATCAGAATTGCCATTAGAAGTACGATTTATTTATTTTCGAAACTATCTGATTTATAAAGCCTGATGGAGAAGAAAAAGAAACGGTGGGTGAAAGACAAGAGTAAGAAAGAAAGGAAATTGAAGACAATACTTCAATCGACCCGTTTCAAGATCATTCACCCGTATAAAGATGGACGAAACCCGGACTTGCTTAGTAGCCTAGATAATTACTCTTTTCTCCCTGTACCAGTGGTCGGTATTTAAGCCGGAGTAAAATATATTATAGCCAAGTCAAGAAACCCACACAATGAATCTAGTCATTCACCCGACGGGGGTTCCCCCCAAGAAGTATTTATAATTCACCGATGATAACTAAAGTCGTCAGCGAAATCTATAAGCTGTTTGGATAAGACCAATGAAAGGTGATACATCTCTCCCCAAAGCAAAGACATTAGAAATGACGGAAGCTGATGATTATCCATATATCTTGTATACATATCAAGTCCATCTTTTGAGGTAACAAGCGAATTTTGTAATTTTTTTTTACTCAAGTAAATAAATATAAAATCTCTCCAATGTTGCTAGTAAAACGAGAATCAAAATGTTATTTTCTGCATATACGCGTGCCTATCTATGTTGATAGCATGACTACTTCCTTATCCCGTCGACAAACTTGCTACGTGTCCTGCCAGAGTGTGCTCATATTGATAAATACGGATTAATAATAATTTGCATTTTTCCATTAGTGCATGACAAATACTTGTGGAGAAGCATATATATATATATATATATATATATATATATATAGAAAGAGACAAGACGAAAAACTATTCTTAGCCGACGTGTTTTGTCCTCTGAGGGACTTAATAAACAAAGCTGAGGATGTCATTGGTTTATCAAGTCTTTTGAATTTGGGAATATATGTATATATATATTATACACACACACACATTATATATATATATATATATATATATATATATATATATATACACACACACGATGAGTGTATGTTGGACTAAAAAATAAATACATTAATTCTTTAGAAACTCTGTCTGTGTGTGTATATATATATATATATATATATATATATATATATATATATATATATAATATATATATATATAAAATCAAATCCGTAAGTAGTAAGGATAATTCAAATAGTTTTTTTATTATAAAATATAAAAAAAGATCTATGAGAAGAGCTCAATGTATCAAATACAGAGCAATGTGATATACACCAAAGAAAAAACTCAATAGATCATTAATAATGTGCGTGTGTGTTATTACTCCAAATGTTATTATAGTTGATATTCCGTATTTTAAATAGACACTTAATCTTTATTTATTAAACGGTGTTTATTACGTTAATCGGCCTGTGCATTCAAGAAAAATGCGTACCGCGGCAGAGATCGAACTTGCGTCGTCCTGTTTGATCCAGTGCGCTTTACCACTTGCTCACGGAATAACGTTGCTGCAAGCAAGTTTCTGTTTTTCCTTCAACCAGATTATTATCTTGAAAACTTCATATCTGCTCAGTTTCCTATCCGAAGAAATCTAAAGAATTGATGGATTCATTTTTAGTGCGACGTTTTTTTTATTATTAAATCTAACATTATCATAGTGAATACACCGTATTTGAAAATAACACACTATTTTTAAAAAGTAGAGTAAGTTTCTAAAAAACCAAGAAAATCCTTTAATAATGACACTAATTTTAGACGAACACAAAAAAGGTTTTGTCAAAGGAAAATGCTGGAAACTTTCGCACACACGCATGACAACGGAGAGGGAGGGAGACATATTTACATATCGCCACCCCCTTCTCCAGAAAGTGAACATTTTCTGTCACAATCAGTTAAGTATAGAGATAATTTAATAAACACGTCTAAGTTATAAATTGTAAATTATGCCATCCGCGAGTGGAGAGGAGTTATCTGAGGGTGACTAAAGCATTCTGGGTAGCGGTTGGTGAGGGTCGGGCTGAAGATGTCAAAAATTATCTTTACAAGATAACAAGGGCCACTTCCAAATTGTTACAAGAAACTTGTATATGTATATAAATAAAATATAAAATAATCAGAACACCAACCTTCCTGCTAATGTGGTTTCAACCAATCAGATATCATCAGACAGATATATATATAAACTTGTGTTTTGAGTACATGATTTTAAGAAATCACATTACTAGGTGGGTACTTTCTTAGCTTAGACAGTGTATATATATATATATATATATATATATATATATATATATATATATATATACTTATTTTTTTTACAAAAATCACATCACAGAAATTACTATGTTTTCGAAACTGACTCAAGTCCTAAAGTTAAATTTCAATATTAAACTTAAAATTTAGAGCCAAGTTTCATTCTCAAGCGATGTTTAAAAACTTATATATATATATATATATATATATATATATATATATATATATATATATATTAACAGTGATCTCATTTCACAATCCTCACACTTGCTCCATATGTGGCCACCTTTATAAATCACTAGCGGGTCTTAAATGCCACAAGATTATCGCACAAACTTTCATAACTGAATCAATAAGCTGTCAGATCCTCATACGCCGAAACCGACGGGGGTGGGGGAGTCCATTATATATATATATATATATATATATATATATATATATACCGTAGAAAACTGAAACCGCGTATAAGAATGGTGTTCCCACTGTAACCAAATTGGAAGTTGTGGAAAAATATATACTTTGAAGTGATAGAGACTTTCTCTCCTTCCACTCATTCTCCTCTTCCCCGCAAAAAGATCAGTTTTAAATTATCATTGCCCCTGTCAAGATAAGCAATGAGTGTAACAGCTTTTTGTTGTTTCTTTTGTCCTGAAATTGTATTCATTAGAGGGCTGTTTACACAAATGCATTCATAGCGAATCTATTCCCCATTAACTCTTGAGACATGCTAACAACGTAAAACTTACGAGGAATGGCAATGATACAGAGCACAGGTAAAAGTGGATTCATGCCTTTTATAAGAACATTAATGGTAAATCAGAGATCATCATCAGGGGCTATAATGTCATATAAGACCTTTGTTCTGGTGTGGGATTTCCACGAAAATTTGTGCCTGGATAAAAAAAAAAAATGCTTATTTCCATCAGTATATTGCTGCAGACGATAAAGAGTAACCCGACTTCCTCAGGGCTATAAGGGAAGTGTTCGTCGGGAGAAACTAGCAGGAACTCGGTATGTTGAATAGTGCCTGTCATGCAAGTCTCAGAACTGCCAAGTATCAACTGGTTAACCGGGTGTTTATAGCGAAAGTTGATTTCCAGTAGCTAGGTAAATTATTAAGAAACGGAAAAATTTCGTTAGAAACAAAGACGAGTGCTGAACTACTATGGAATATCAGTCCTCCTATACGTAGTGAATGCTCGTCAATCTCCTCAAAGACGAAGAGAAGACTTGACGCAACAAAGATGTAGCTGTACTGAAGGATATTAAGAATACCATGAATTGAACATGTGAGTAACGAGGAAGTTTTGAGGAAAATGCAAACGAAAAGGAAGATTATACTTAGAACCAGAAAGAACGACATGTGATTTCTAGGAAACATAATGAGGAAAAGTAGGCGTGGAGAATTTGACACTCACTGGAATTAGTGAAGGCAAGAGAAATAGAGAGTAACCTTCCTAACCTTGCGCAAACTGATGGTAGAACTGGGACTAGTGGGATAGCTAAAAGATATTTAATATAGGAAGATGTGGAGAGCTATGATTATCCAGTTCCTGAATGTACACTGCACTTTCTCCCCCAGGACGATAACATCTAGAAGTCTCCCTCCTGACAAATAGATAATAGTGAGATTCAAATTTGGGTGTCAAGATATTTTTGTACAAAGTATCTTTCACTTGAGTACGAGATATTTTTCTGAAGTGGGTTGTATTTTAGAACCACACCGAACCATTAGATCCTCCTTTTACGAATCGCCTCGCGAAAAAATGTGACATACCATTACTATTGTGTAGCGAGTTTGAGTTGCGTTTAGTCACATAGTCTTGTGGCCTTAAACCACCCTAAGCTAAGCCTGGTAAATATACACTACGATCTCTTCACTGGAAATCAAGCTGGACCGAAACAAGCCAAAAATAGACTAAAAGATCTGGTAGTCGGTGATGCCACTCCGCCCCAAGCCACATCATTGGACGAAGGAAAGTCAAAAGTCTGACACTCTAGCAATATACAGAGAATATCAAGCTGTTTGTACATGACAAACCATAGTATGCGCAACCTTGAGCCGGGTGCTATATAGGATGGATAAGAATGACCACTGTGGGGGTGGCGAATAGATACTGTCTCGTAACTTAACGTGTAAGACATCTTGTAATTATAATCGTTCTTTAACGCATTGCGTTGAATGGCTTGCAAAAATGGTATTATGGAACTAGTTTTGCGTTGCGAGTTGATTCACTATTGGGAGCTTCACAACTGTAATCTTGTGTCTCGGAAGTTAAATTTGGTAAAGATCTAAGAGAGGATGCTTAAAAGAAAACACGTTTCTACTAATACAAACTAATCTTTCTTTTTTGGCGAGGAGTAACTTCGTTTTAAGTGTGTTTCGTTTCTCGGGACATGACTACTTGTTCTAAGTTTCCAAGAGTGACTGCATCAATTTTACTTTCTTCTACTCATCATTTTTTTTTTTTAAGAAAAATAGATTGGATTTTTGTAGTGTTAGGAAAAAGCAATTATATTCTTTTTGACATCCATACTATTGAGTAGAGGATTTTTTAAAATTTTATTTTGTCTCGGCAGCTATTGTAATTTGTCATGTCTGTCAACGACTTCTGCCATTTATAGCAACGCGCACTCCCCCAGTTCTATCTCTTCTGACAGCTTGAACGACCCCCACAGTATAAAGTTTTTTTTTTTTTTTTTTTTTTCAAAATATTTTAAACCATAAGTAGGAAATATTTTCGCACAGTTTAGCAGTCATTTAGAGCAGCAGATAGGTTGGCACATCATCCAGTTCCTACAGCTCCGTCTATTGAGCAAGAGTAGAAGGTTTATCCTTTGTTTTCTGTTTAGGATTGACTTTTCGGTCCCTAAAGTGTTTTCCTGTTCTCTTTCACTCCCAGTAACCGCTCGGGCCTTAGTGGCATTATCGCCTTGCTTGAAGTGAACTGATTAAAATATTAAATTAACAGATAAACGTAATTATCTCAAAAGTAGTTGATTTACGTTTAATCATTCTAGGGTTTGGATTTTGATTTTTATCGAAATTGATGTAACAATGTATATGAAGTTTATTTACACTGATTTTTTTTTTCGGTGGGCGTGTGGCATCATATAGTAACAAGGAATAAATACAAAGGAGAATATATTCACTCACACATTCTCTTTGTTCACAGTCAGATCATGTTAAAATACCGGTTCCCGTACCATCACCGAAGTTAAGCTACGTCGAGCCTTGTCAGTACCTAGATGGGTGACCGTTTGGGAATACCAGGTGCTCTAAGCTTGGATGTGCGGGTGGTGTAATGGATGATGGCTCGTAATTGTTAATCGGAGAGCAGAGTTCCAATTCCAGTTGGGTTTGTTTCATTCACTTGGGAAAGGTTTGAATTCACTTCTTCTCTCCCAGGTAAGGTTTAATTAGTAAGATTTTTCTCGCTAAATCATTATCTAAAAAAAAATCCTTGCAATCTAAAAAAAGATTTCTGGCTTTAAATAACCTGCAAAGGGTTGGTATACAGTAAAAAAATGAATCGATTAATATCTCTCTTATTCCACAAAGGTAAATTATATACATATATATTCTCCGACATCGTTTTGTATAAATATAAACGTTATATTTAATGGGTACACATGTCTGAGTAGACATTCCAGTTGTTTTTAACAGTTAAATTAATGTCTACCGGCCTAGAGATCAAGAGAAAATGTGTCACCAGACAGGAATCGAAGCCATATTCTTTTTCTTAACCAGGAAAGCCCTAGATTGAAGATAACGGAGTTTCTCATTGCTGTAATGATTAGTAGTTGCATAATAAATGTTTTAAAGCAGTTTTAATAGAGGAACGGCCCTAGAATGAAAGCGGTTGCTTCTTTTATTGCATTTGTAACCTGAAGTCGATCCTTTTCATGCAACAAAATAATTAGTCCATTCTTGTCCAAAAAAAAAAAAAAATCTTATTTCATTGTCATTCAAATTGTTCTGTGTAAATCATAATAAAGGATTCCTTTTCAATTCCGCCAAAATTTATACAACTTCAGAATGGCATATTTTTACACGCTCACAGAAGTAGTTCTTGTTGCTAACTCTTAGTGGGCTTTGGTCTTGTTGCAAGAATCAAGGTCGTTTACGGGGCAATACAAACCCGGAAATAAGCATTAAAAAGGGAATATCGTAATTTAAACCACTGAATTTTGCACATTTTTACCCGAGTAATTTTTAGTAACTTTTTTACACTCAACGTATATATGGTACATTGAAAATCAGAAATAAATTGTTTGACAGTTATCAGTAATTAATACAATGTTGATGAAAATATATGTGTGTGTATGTATGTATGTATATATGTGTGTGTGTATATATATATATATATATATATATATATATATATATATATATATATAAATATCCCCCAAATAAATAAACAAACCAACCCCTGATAAAGTTACCGTTAGAAAAAACAAATAAATATAATCAACCCAAATAAACACAAATTAAAAACTGTTCCTGCCAAAATAATAGTTAGAATAAACTACAACAATCAACCCCAAAATCGAACAAATAGCTTTAATTAAATTCTCAAACCAAAACAAAACTATTAAATAAGTGATATAAACAAATTTTTGCTACGTTAATAAAAACACCGATTAAAATAAATAAATAAAATAAGAAACAAAAAATAAAAATAAATAAAAACAAGCAAAATAATTTAACCCAAATAAATAAATAAACGACTTCCGGTAAAATAACCGCCATAATAGACTACCCACAATGCACCACTGACCCGTGTATATATATATATATATATATATATATATATATATATATATATATATATATAAAATAGCCGAGAAAAATAACAGCACACGTGGCCTGACGATTGCATATAGCATGAAACAGACTGTCGCCTCTAAGTGTTGACTTCTATGTTCACTTTTATATTTACACATGCTCTATCTCTGATATTGAGCACTTTATCCCATAAATATAGCACACCTTAAGACTATATATATATATATATATATATAAAATGTGTGTGTGTTGTGTGTGTTCATGTAAATAGTGTTCATTAATAATTGTTTAAAAAGTATAATTTCCCTTAAATTGCGTCCATTGCTTGTTCAGCTGCTAAGAAAGTTGGGTCACTGTGTCGTGCGAGACTATATTTATTTCCAGAATCTATCTTAGATATATCTATGTATAAGTCTACCATTCACCCATGCTTAGAATATTGCTGCCACATATCGTCCAGTGCCTGCTATTTACCTTGAGCTCCTTGATAAAATCCAATGAAGAATCAGCAATATTTTCAGTCCTGATCCGGCAGCTCAGCTTCTGTGGCTTTTTCCACCACCGGAAGTTTGCCGCGCTGTGTCTTTTCCATAAATACTTTCATGGAATTGTGAGGACCGGCTGTTCGCTATGGTACCTAAACTTTTTGAATTTAAGCACATTAATAGACTGGAGTCGAGACCTCATCAATTTAAGATGCAACCATAAATTCTATGCTAACAGTTTTTTCTCGCTTGTGGAACTCCCTTCCTGATCCATGCTTTCCAGCTAATTTTAATCTGTAAACATTTAAATGCAATGTCAATCGCTATCTATTGCCCCCCCCCTATTATTTTTTTCTTCCCGTTCATTATTAATGTTTCTTTTCCTAATTCTTCTACACCCAGTAACCTTGTGTCTTCGTGGTTTTACTGCCTTACATGGGGCGATACCAGTTTATAAAAACCATAACACGACGATCTGAACAGTTCAGAAAGAGTCCTGTCATCGTATTTGAATTTCTTTTTTTTTTTAAGGAGCGTAGAATGACGACGCAATAGTTCTGAGATAAAAGAAATACGAGTCAAAAACTAATAACATTTCACAATCTAAGAAATTCGGAAATTCTTTCAAATGTTTTTCACTTTTAAAGAAAATACTACTACTACTAATAATAATTATTATTATATTATTAAATTAAATAAAATAGTATTTTCTAGTTAAAAATGATAAGATTTTAAACCATTCAAAGTACAAAATCAAAAGGAAATTGTGAAAATATTTCCTATGATATAAGCGTCTCGGATACAAATACAAATTTAATTTAATAAAGAAGCTAGACAGAAATAGGACTTAGGATAAAATGGGACGCGTATCTTGCGATCAATATTTTCATAGAGCCAGGGATCAAATACAAACTGTTGCTAAAATAAAGAGATCGATCCTCACTATTAATCTGTCTTTGTACCATATTGATCTCCTTAGGAAATTTTACCTTGGGGCAATGGTTAACAATCGTTTGTTCATCTGATATTGTTACTGGTCCCTTGGTAAAGCAACCAGTCCGTAAAGACTATGCGTATGAAAATGTAAAAAGTATGGAGTTTGTATATTTGTGTATGCGCTTCAGGTTATGTGTTCACTTTAACCTAATGAAAATAGAATTACACCTTGGTTTAAGAAGAGTAAAAAAAAAATAAAAAAATAAATAATTTAAATCAGACATTGCCTGTTTATCTCCAAACTTAACTTCCCAGCGGGGTATTTTGAGTGTACAGGTGAAAAATGGAGAGAAATTTTAAATAACAGAAAATAAAAAACAAAGAGAAGAAGTGTGAGAAGGAAAAGAGGAAGGACAAATATAAACAGAGGAAAGAAACAATAACGAAAACAATTGGAAAAAAAAACAGAAAGAGGAGTGGAGAAGCGAGAAAGAGAGAAACAGGAGTATGGAAGAGAGAGAGAGAGAGAAAGAAACAGGAGTATGGAAGAGAGAGAGAGAAAGAAACAGGAGTATGGAAGAGAGAGAGAGATAGAAAGAAACAGGAGTATGGAAGAGAGAGAGATAGAAAGAAACAGGAGTATGGAAGAGAGAGAGAGAGATAGAAAGAAACAGGAGTATGGAAGAGAGAGAGAGAGAGGAAAAACCACGAGTAGGAGAGAGAGAGAAAGAAACAGGAGTAGGGAAGAGAGAGAAAGAGAGAGAAAAACAGGGGTAGGGAAGAGAGAGAGAAAAAAAACAGGGAGAGAGGGAAAAGAGAGAGAGAGAAAAAAAACAGGGGTAGAGAGAGAGAGAAAAAAAAAAACACGAGTAGAGAAGAAAGAGAAAGAAACCGAAGCAGGAAAGAAATAGAAAAAAAACCGGAGTAGGAAAGAGAAAAACAGGAGTAGAGAAGAGGGAGAGAAAACAAGAGAGAGAATGAAAGAGAAACAGAAATGGACAGAGAGAAAGACAAGAAAAATAAATAAAATAGGATGTGAAAAAAAGACAAAATGCCTGTTGAAAAGGGAAGGGAATGAAAGAGAGAGAGAGAGAGAGAGAGATCTAGAATTTCGATGTTCAGTTGATTTTCAGAAACACCAATGAATATTGAATGTTTCGATTGTGGCTCATGAGGTAAAAAATGCTTTCGTTCCCAAGAAAATGTTAGTTCCGGTCTTGTAGCAGAGAATCAAAATGTCAATAAACTGTTTATTTCCGCCATTTATGTCGACCTCGCGGCTGTCAGATTCTTCATCTGTCGTAAACAATCAAATGTTTGAGTCATACACACAAATAAGAAACACATACACATGCCTACATGATTACACATGAACGCATATACATGTACAAAAAGCGGAAAACAACCTCCCCTAAATACATATACAAAAGAAAATCATTAAGTCCATAGCCTAATGAGGAAATACATTTGTTTTACAAAAGAAAATATTCATCTTTCAACTAACCCCACATTTGTCAATGCACGTAATTTAGAGGGGAATCTTAAATAGAATGAAGATAATACGGTGAAAATTTCAGATTCAAATTCAGCTAATAACGAGCTAGAGACTTATTGATGCAACCTTGTATACACACATCAGACAGACACTAACACACACACACACATATATATATATATATATATATATATATATATATATATGTATGTATGTGTGTGTGTGTGTGTTGTTTTGACGACCACAACATTATCAAGGCGTCTTAAACTTCATTTATCGTTCTATTGCACAACATCTAAAAACACATTCCTGTTTACCATCACAATACAGAAAAAAATATTTGTTGACAACACCAATATACTAAACCACGAAAACAATAAACAAAAACTTCAAATTCTCGAGACCCTATCAAAAGCAACCAATCAACACTCAACAAATTTTATTACGAGTGAAACAGCAGCGCGTTGAAGCGCGTATAAGTAACATTTTATGCCATTTTGCAATTCTATCAATTTCCGGTTAGCCCCCTTATATTAGGACGCATGTCTTAAAAAAAAAAAATCTATAGCTACAACGGATAAATCTAAATTTTAAAATAATTATAACAGAGCGCGTTCATGCGTTTTTTGTTTTGTTTTGTTTTTGTTTTTTTTTTAAAAAAAATCCCCATCACACCAAAATGCAGATAATATCAGTTACAATAAATTTGTCGTTGTAATTCATCACGAGGAGATCCTGGTGGAGATCGAAAGTACTTGGGTAGGAAAATACTACGGCGCCTTCCTTTGTGTTTCATCTTAACATCAAGAAACTGATTAGAGAACTGGAAAGGGTCAGTATGAAAACAAATACACATAATATGTCTATATTATTCAATTAAACAAACACACACAATTATATATATATATATATATATATATATATGTGTGTGTGTGTGTGTGTATGTATGTATGTGTGTGTTTGCGCGCGCTCACACACAAAGTGGTAGTGTCACTGAAAATTTCCCGATTCAAGCAAGAATTCAAATGTTTGGTCAGATTTCGTAATGTGTATAGAACCTATAACTTCTAAGCACCCCACCCCTTTCACTCATATATATATATATATATATATATATATATATATATATAATTAGTAAAATGAAAAGGTGAGATAGGATTTAATTCATAAATGACAAAGAATTACAATAAATCAAAATTTATTTTACAGAAAAGTACATGGTTACTTCGGTCAGTCCGTAGTTATCAGGTAATCCATCTGACTCTCCCTCTTTTTTTAGTGCAATAAAGAAATTGATATTTATCGAACCACAATATTCAAAACAATTTACAATCTCATTTTCTTACATGAAATGCATCATATTCCACGGTGATCCCCCCTGACAACAGGATGTAAAACTGATCCCAATTCCTTCTAAAAACAATGGTTAGTAATTGTTTTGGGCTTTGGGTATCCGATTTTCAGTTTATCGGAAGCTCGAAAGAAAAGCGAGATATCGATCTAAACTAAGAATCATGTTAAATTCTTTAAAATGAATTGTTACCCTTTCTGAAATGTACAAAGTGGCACAATAAAGAGAAGTATTGTTCCCCACCCTGCAATCAGTCAGTGTATCCAGTATGTATTATTTTCTGTGTTAAAATTGGTTACGTGCGTGTTTGTGAAATATATAAATATATGCACGCGCTTTCAACGGGCTTCTTAAAATTTAGTTCGTCCCACATCCTCGCAATTATGCATTTATATGCACAAATAAAATATTTAAAAAAACAAAAGCCCTCGAGCTTATTCCCGACTCCCGTTGCTTACCGATTATCGCAATGTGACGGTCTCAGTAATTTTGAACAAAAAAAAAAATTAAAATTAAAATGAAAGACATACTAATAAATAATTAATGTATCATGTAATAAATAAATTAATGTCTCTTCTAATAAAAAGAAAAAACTGCAACTTCAAAAAAAAAAAAAAAAAAAAAATCCGCAAAATGAAATGTTGGGTATAAAAATTGGTCTCTCGTAAGGGAGATAATTCAATTCACAAAATTGATCGAGGAAGAGGTTAAAAGAGGTTTTATCTTTCTATAATGTCATTTTGTTTTTATTTGTAGGGAAGGATTCTGCTTAAACCCTTTTACGTATAGTGGTAAGTTTGAATAATCACAGTTTCAATATCTTTCCTTGCCACATAAAACATAGCTCCCCACTCAATTGTTTTGTTTTTTAAACTAATTTTCACCTAAAACAAGGCCAAGAGCCACTCAAAGTAGAGGTTACTGTGTGAGCATAAGAAAAGCCAAAAAATGAAGTTCTTGGTGCTATGCAGGAATGATAACGGTTAACCCTAGACTTGTGGTCAAGATTGTAGTGATTGGGAAAACATCCTACCGGGAGTCTGTTCCACAAAGCAGCAGTTCTTGGGAGGAAGCTGCTTGAATGGAACTTGCTTCTTATTAATGGAATACGAAGCTTTTATTATTGTACAGTTGAATCGGCTAGAGATAAGTGTAAGTTCTTAGCTAACTTTATCGCACTTCTCGCCTGTGGCTCTCTTTTCCGGCTTCTTAGTATCCAGCCAACTTTGATCCTCAAAAATTTAAAAGCAATCGTTATCTACTGTCTTCTTGATTCTTTTCGCTTCTTAAAATTTTTCTTATTCTTCCACACTCAGCAACCCGTTGTGTTTTAGTAGCTTTGTCTTGTCTGGGGTGAAATGATTTTTTTTTAAAAAAAAAGAGAAAGTCCTTCTCGAGATTTAATAGCTGGAGAGTTTATGTAACAGCCACCAATGCCACATCTTGTAAAAGTGTTTGATAATGGTCCTCGTGGTGATTTTACAGTTTAGTGACTTGCTGATTTGGTGCAAATTGTTAAAATGATAAATTGAAATTAGTTTGCTTCTGGAGATAGTTTTTCAGTTTCAAAAAACGAAGTTTTAACAAGATTTTCCTGGAATGTGATTTATTCCATAAGATTTCATGATCAACATTGAACTGGTTGACTGGGACATGAGATTGTATTACGGACAAACCTATTTAAACACAATGTGATTTCATATATTTTTCGATCACTTAGCCTGACCTCCCCTTAATGATATATTTCGTTTTTAAAAAGAGACAATACATGATTCTAATGAAAATGCTTCGTGTTACGCTAACAAAGGAATATCTCATTAGTAAATAAACGAGACGGCATTATTTTGTTTCGTATCAGCTTTATTTGAGGATTTTTATTTTTGATGATTTAAAAAGACTCAGTCCTTTCTTACGTGCGTGGAGTTCATTTTACGTGCAGAAAATATAAAATAGATGCCCGAATTTGTCCACCATCGTAAAGATTGCAGAACCGTTTTAGCACGTTGTTCTCATGAAATACTGCGTAATAGGTGAAGAAGAGAAGATCACACAAAGCCTATGGGCAAACTAAGCAGACTATGTGCGTATTTCCGTTGAAAGGTAAAATCACAGAACGTCGAGTCCGCGAAATTTCCGATAGCACCTCGACTATAAAGAATTATTCACCGAAGAATGTAAGCTGCACTTGTTGATGATTTAATAAATACTTCAAAAGAAAAATATAGTAGAACATTGTTATATTAAAGCAGGGCGTGACTTGTAGAAATATTTTTCAAATTTATATATTGTTTTATTAAAACAAGGCATAAACCACGTTTGGTCAAACATGCTTTGATGTAAGAGCCACATAAGACAAAAGTCAGATGTTTCAGATCCAAAAGGCATGAACAAAATTTACACATACGTTTTTGTCACATATGCATTAACATTAAAATTACGTTTTATTCCAATGAGGTTTCAATCCATATCCATTAAATAATTACAAAGCTTAATTTTTTTTTTCTTATTTACCTTTTATATTAACTGTGACGAAAAAAGGAGCTCAGCCAACATATTTTCAATTTGGTGTGGTCTTGCCAACCCTGGCATAGGCGATGGCATATATATATATATATATATATATATATATATAGAGAGAGAGAGAGAGAGAGAAAGAGAGGTAATAATTTCAGTTGTTGTGTTATCTGTTTGTTGAAGTGTTTAAGAAGTTCTGGCTGTAACTTTGGCTTTTTCTATTACGATGGTAGGAGGATAAATCATAATATATCCAGATAATAATCCAATTTAGAACATGCGGACCTTCATTAAGGGAGATGTATATGTGAACAGAAAATCAAAGGTCTATTAAAATTTATTATTATTTCACCTTTCTTGGCAGATCGTGCAAGACAATTTTTCTCTCCAGAATCTATCTTACTTCTCTATAAGTTTACCATTCATCCATGTTTAGAATATTGCTGCCACACATGACCCGGTGTCCCTGCTATTTACCTTGAGCTCCTTGATAAAATCCAAAGAAGAATCAGCAATATTATTGGTCCTGATCTGGCGGCTCAGCTCCAGTCACTTTCCCCACAGCCTTAACGTTACCTCTCTGTGTCTTTCCTATAAATACTTTCATGCTAATTGTTCGGATCAGCTCTTTGCTACGGTATGGGGCTATTTTTTTAAAAATTCTTGTTTTATCACCCCCACCTCCAACACACACGGACAATGAATTGTACATATGGGGACTAGTTAGCATTTTCATAGAGACAATGAGGTATTATGATGGATGTAGTAAGAAAGGTAATGCGTTGTTTTGATGTAAGGAATATTGTTGTATGTTTGGGTCAGTGTTTGTGGTTAGCTAAGTTTAAATTTAAGAGAGAAGACCGTCCTTTTTTCTGAATCTCCATTTTTGATCTTGTGCCACATTTTCTGTACATAACAGAAATAAATATCACTCTTTGCTACGATACCTAAACCTTTTGAATATAAGCGCAGTATTAGAATGGCGTTGAGATCTCATCAATTTAGCATTTAGCAGGCTAGATGCAACCGCAAATTAAGTTG